>JAGFNQ010004181.1:0-121110 GCA_024364735.1 Boesenbergia rotunda | reverse complement strand
TCCCTTCACCATCTTATTCCCACTTGGTTCAGGACATGGTCTATGTGTGTCAGTCTCCACTAGGCTGACTGCGTCACACCTAGCCCAAGTAACGTTTTCTCGTCCTACGGATTCTAATTACTCTCATGTATTTAACATGTCATGCTCTGGCCAGAGGCTTCGAGTAACAATCCGACGATAGGCCTTGGGTATACATCTCCTCGCAAGGAGTGGTGAATCCTTTGTAGGCTGTTCAAACATCTTCGGGTACTTCGGCTTATACCCAATCATCCTGGGTCCACACTCCTTGGAGATGCTTGCTTAAGATGTCAAAGTATAAGTCTCCATGACCAAGACACCGCAAGTCAAAGGAACATCGCACTTAAGCTGCAGTAAGAACTTCACTGACATATCTATATGTAGACTACCATATGAAGTTTTACAGTCAGTCACTCCAATGAACTAGTTCCCTTAACTATCATTCATGTTTATCTCCGGACATCTCAATATCACCAGCCAGTGAGAATCATCTGATTAGAGAATAACTCATGCTAGTCTCAACAGAATTGATAGTGTCCGTATTTATCAATTCATCGACTAGGGACAATTTCAATACTTCACAATTGCACATGTAGAGATAATCACTAGTTGTGAATTCATCACAAATTCTCTCATGCTGTGAATTGTTTTGCGGGCATTCAGTAAATGAGTTTAAGATCTCAATCAAATACATAAACATGTATACTCAAATAGTGAATATTCATTTATTAAAATAAATGATTACAATCATAAGGCGATTGCCTTAGGACACTTTTCTCATATCACTAACAAACTCCCACATGGCCTAATGTCAATCACTACGGTATCCAATACCACAGGCTCTAACATGACCCTCGAACTTGCTTTGAGGAAAGGCTTTAGTTAAAGGATCCGCTAAATTCCTTTTAGTGGGAATTTTCTCAATTTGTATATCATTCCTACTTATAATCTCTTTGATCAGATGATAGCGGCGAAGCACATGTTTGGATCGCTGATGAGACCTTGGTTCCATCGCTTGTGCAATAGCTCCATTGTTGTCGCAATAAACCGGTATTGCTTCATCAATGGTTGGAACCACACCAAGTTCTGAGACAAACTTCTTGATCCAGACTGCTTCCTTTGCTGCTTCCGAAGCTGCAATATATTCCGTTTCCATGGTAAAATCCGCTACGGTGTCTTACTTGGAACTCTTCCATCTTATTGCGCCTCCATTCAAAATAAATACGTATTCGGACTGAGATTTTGAGTCATCCTTATCTGTCTGGAAGCTGGCATCTGTTTACCCACGTATTACCATATCACCTTCTCCATATATTAGGAACACATCCTTAGTTCTTCTCAAGTACTTGAGGATTGTCTTGACAGCCGCCCAATGATCATTCCTTGATCAGACTGGTATCTGCTTGTGATGCTCAGAGCATACGATACATCGGGCCTAGTACATAACATAGAATACATGATTGATCCTATCGCGGATGCATAAGGAATCTTATTCATGCAAATCCTCTCGTCATCTGTGCGCGGACACATAGACTTCGAAAGGTTGATCCCATGCCTGATGGGAAGGTAAGCTTTCTTGGATTTCGACATGCTAAACCTTTCTAGCACTCGGTCTATATATGTAGACTGCGAAAGACCAAGCAACCGTTTTGATCTATCTCTATAGATTCTAATCCCAAGGATATAGGTTGCTTCTCCCAGGTCTTTTATGGAGAAAGTTTTGGACAACCAAATTTTAACTGACTGTAAGACTGATATATCATTTCCTATAAGTAATATGTCATCGACATATAACACCAGGAATACGACTGCACTCCCACTAACCTTCTTGTACACACAAGGTTCGTCAAGATTTTGTGAGAAATCAAACTCTTTGATTGTCTCATCAAAACAGATGTTGCAGCTCCTGGATGCTTGCTTTAGTCCATATATGGATCGTCGAAGCTTGCATACTTTGGTTTTATTGACCGATGTGAAACCTTCAGGTTGTATCATGTATACATCCTCAAGCAGGTTTCCATTAAGGCAAGCTGTTTTCACATCCATTTGTCATATCTCATAATCATAATGAGGTACTATGGCCAGGAGCATCCGAATGGATTTAAGCATAGCTACAGGTGAATAGGTTTCGTCATAATTAATTCCTTGTTTTTGACGATATCCTTTTGTCACTAATCTAGCCTTAAAGGTAACAACATTACCTTCCATGTCGGTTTTCTTCTAGAAAACTCACTTGCACCCTATGGGCTTAATCCCTTCAGGTGGGTTAACCAAGTCCCATACTTGATTTTTGTACATGGAATCCATTTCCGACTTCATGGCTTCAAGCCATTTGTCCCATTCTGAATTTTTCAGAACATCTTCATAACTGATAGGTTCGTCATCGTTAATGAGTAACACGTCGTTCGATTCACTTATGAGAAATCCGTATCTCTCTGGAATATTGCGTGTCCTATCAGACCTACGAAGAAGTGGTGTTGTTTTAGGTTCAACTGATAGCTCATCATTATGAGTTATTGGTTGTGGGTCTAGACTAGGTGTCTCTGAAATGTCTATTGGAGTTTCTTGAACATCTTCAAGTTCAATGCTACTCCCACTGTTTTCTTGTAAAAGAAATTCTTTTTCTAGAAATACAGCATGCTTTGAAACAAACACTTTTTGTTCCAAGGGATGATAGAATTGGTAACCCTTCGTTTCCTTAGGGTATCCAATAAATAGATATTTATCAGACTTAGCATCCAATTTGTCTGATACAGTCCGCTTTACATAAGCAGGACAACCCCATATCTTTAGGTGAGATAAATGAGGTTTCTTACTATTCCATGTCTCATATGGAGTAGTAGAGACTACCTTGGTCGGGACTCTGTTTAGCAAGTAAATAGCTGTCTTAAGCGCATAGCCCCAAAAGGATTTTGGAAGAGTTGCATGATTCATCATAGATCTAACCATGTCTATCAAGGTTCGGTTACGCCTCTCAGATACACCATTATGCTGTGGTGTATATGGCGGAGTGCATTGAGACAATATCCCATTGTCCCTAAGATAATCTTGAATCTTTTGACTTAAGTATTCACCACCCCGATCAGGTCGAAGTATCTTAATACTTTTGCCAAGCTGTTTCTCTACTTCACTTCTGAACTCTTTGAATTTCTCAAAAGCTTCAGATTTGTGTTTCATTAAGAACACATACCCGAATCGTGAGTGATCATCGATAAAGGTAATGAAGTAGCTATAGCCTCCTTGTGCAAGAGTTGACATTGGTCCACATACATCAGTATGTATTAGACCAAGCAATTCTCCTACTGGTTTACCTTTTTCAGAAAAGGGTAATTTGGTCATCTTGCCTTTTAAGCATGATTCTCATGTATCAAATAAACCAGGTTCAAATGATTCCAGAATTCCACATCGGTGTAATTTGGTTATGCGTTTCTTGCTTACATGGCCAAGACGACAATGCCACGTATAGGAGTCTATTTGATTATCTATTCGAGCACGTTTGTTGCTAACTTCGATATTGAAAACGTCACCGGATAAATCTAACGTGTAGATACCATTGCATAAAGTTCCGGTCCTATAATGAACACCATTTAAAGATATGTAACAGCAATTGTTACTAAAAGTTAAATGGTAACCCTTTTCATTCAAGCATGAAATAGATACAATGTTCTTTATTAATGAAGGAACAAAATAACAATTATCCAATTCTAAGACAAGTCCAGTAGGGAGCTTTAGCAAATATGTTCTGATGGCAATAGCAGCAATCTTTGCTCCATTTCCAACTCGGAAATTCGCTTCTCCCTTGACCAGTCTTCTTCTATTCCTTAGCCCGTGTATGTCATTACATATATGTGAGCTACACACAGTATCAAGTACACAGGTGTACGAGGAAATAGAGTGACATTTAATAACGAAGATGCCTGAAGAGGATGGGGCATCGGATGCCTTCTTCTTCAAGGACTCAAGATAAACCTTGCAGTTTCTTCGCCAGTGGCCCTCCTTGCCGCAGTGATGGCAAGTGTCTTTTGGTGCCTTTTTAATCCTTTTAGCCTTAGTTAACTTATTGGTGTCCAAAATGGAACGCAAATTCAGAGAAACATGATCAAGTGATTATCCTAGAAATACAAATTGAGCTTATGTGATGAGAATGATAAAAAATGCATCAATATAAATTAATTAATCCTATTTATTTTTCGAATTGAATAACCCTTTTTATCAATTCGGGAGATTGTAGGAACATCTCCAAATAGTTTGATATCCAACCATAGATAAGAACAACCATGGCTGGAGTCCATCAAGTTATTCTTAGCTATGAAGGTAGGTAATTATACCGATTACATATTATACATATGTATCTATCACATTATGCTATCAACTAATTGAATGTTTGCATAAATCATTGGGTTGTTAACTCATTAACAAGTATGCAACAATACACATAGCACCCAACTGCACCTCTCTTTACATCGACCTTGGCTGTGGCACAACAAATCGATGCTCCAAGCTTAAGGCTGCCCCATTAATCAAGAAATAGTTTTAATATGGTTGGAGCTCATTCAACCGTTTAGTCAGGCTTGGATGTGTCCAACAACCAAAACTAAGGATTGACCTCTGACTCCAACTATATTAATCATAAACTAATTCCATGGTTTGAACATGTTGAGGTTCAAGCCGGGCATGGATGTGTCCATCAACCCAAACGAGAAACAAAATTCCGGTTCTAACCATATTAATGGAAGGTGTTGGCCTTAATATTTTGTAAGGGGTTTTGGGTCTCATCTTTTTCTTTTAAGCACATTCATGACATATAATTATGTCATGTACTAACAATTTCCTTAATAAAGTATGTATGTGACTTAATTTATCAAGTCTCATTAATTGAATTAGGAACCGGATTTCCTAATTCTAATTTCATACTTTATTCAAGGAATTGTTTTAGGAAACAATTTCCTAAATTATCATAATCAATTTCGGAAATAATATATTTAAGACTTTGATTTCTCTAAATCAAATCTTATTAAATTAAGAGACAGATTCCCTTAATTCAACCACATATCATTTTCATGAAAATCTTATTTAAGGAAATATACTCTATAGGATACAATTTTCCTAATTAATTTTGGAGACAATAATATGTAAGAGCATCACCTCAAAAATCAAATAAGGAAATTATCGTTTGAGAATAACCTCAAAATTTCCAAGATTTGATCACATATTTTATTTATGGAAAATTAATATCAATAACTTAATTTGGACGGCTCCCCGAGGCTCATTCCAAAATAAGAATTTATTGATAATATAATTTGGACGGCTCCCCAAGGCTCAATCCAAATTAAACATTTGACAGTTTAAATTCAATTTAGGAAATATAATTATAACAACTAACTTTAAATTGGACGGCTCCCCGAGGCTCAATCCCAAATAAAGAATTTTATAAATAATTTAATTTCCAATTATGAATATAAATGCCAATTAATATTCCCATAATTTGTCTAGACTTTCTTGAAAGAAAGTGCCCAAAATTGCGAGCTTTCCATAAATGAAAGTTTCCAAAAATAAAAGGTTTTCAGAATAATTGTAAGTTTCTGGTACAAGGAAAACTTATGTATTTCCAAAATTGGAAAATTTCCAAAATAGGAAATTTCTAAAATTGGAAAGTTTCCAAAAATGGAAAGTTTTCACAATTATCATAAAATTTCAGAAACAGAGGTATTTCAAAAGTTTGCGAAATTTCATGAAGATTTCTAAATCTTGAAATTCTTAAATCAGAAATTTACCAAATTGGAAAGTTTCCATAATTGGAAAATTTCCAAAAATTTAGATCATGACAAAGTTTTCCGCAAAAACAATTATATGATTATGTCGAACACTAACCGGCTCTGATACCACTGTTGGGACTAGGTGCATGTTGACATGGATGTGGGTTCGTAATTTTAAAATTAATTACGTGCAACCGAAGATTTAGAATAAATAATTTCTCAAATTATTTAGCCACACATCTAAGCATGCAACTTTATCTTGTGTAGACATGATCATATATTTAAAATTTTGCAAAAATGTAAACTAATTTACGTATTACCTTGCGTAACTCGAAGGAAGGGACGAGATCCAACCGTAAGCGTCCCTCGGAAGCTCCGCCTCTATTCGCGTCCACGCTGAGTATCTTCGGGATGACTTCGCAAAGCCACGAGTTTCGTGTCCGAGAACTACTAGATTCTCTGAGAACGCGACAAGAAAACCAAGAGAGAAGTAATCACATCGGAAAAACTCACTACCAAGGTTAGCCGGAATCACAGTTCAGGCGAGAAGGAGGAAGATGACTTGCACCCAATCCGAAGGTGATAATGGCCGGAGAGGAAGATCGCCCCAACGGAAGAACATTGTCACCTCGGTGCTTCTCCTTGTGCTCACGGCAAGAAGAAGGGAGAAGAGCCTTGTGGCCGTCCAAGAGAAAGAAGGGAGGAGAGGGAGAGAGCCCGGGCAAGAATACTTCGATTGATTTCCAAGCCTTGCCTTAGGTCCTTTATATAGTGGCCTCTCAACCGCCAAGTCTCTTTTTTCTTATGGAATAAATTTTCTATGACTTATTCTATCATGCCAAGTTTTATCATATTTTAATTCATGATAAAAACCGACCGAGTCTCATTTTTTCTTATGGAATAAATTTTCTTATCATGGTAAATCAATCCATGATTGATTTTATAAAATAAAATAACCAATCCATGGTTCATTTTAATTTCCATGAAAAATAAACCAAACCTTGGTTTATTATATAAAAATTTAAATCATCCATAATTTTATAAAACAAACCACACTTGGTTTATTTTATAAATTGAACCAAAAAACTTGGTTCTCTCCCTTTGTTGTGGCCGGCCAAGCAAAGAGGATGGAGACCCTCTTTGGCCGGCCCATCCAAGCCACGCCCCAATGAATTAAAATTATTTAATTCATCTATTAAGTCTTCAAAAGACTTAGCCATTTTACGCTTCCAATGCGTCTCTGAAAAATTCAGATTCGACTTATCGTTTGGCTTAACCAAACCTAATCTCTCTTGATTGGAAAATCTAATTTTCAACTCATTTTAAATCCCTCGGATTACTCGTAGTGCGTGTGACTAAATAGGCTTTCGATTTATGTTGGCCGTCTATAATTAACCAATTATAGAACGATCATGAGTGGCACCTAGTAGTACATCATGTTCCCTAATTAATCGAAAGATCAACAGTTGACCTCAGAAACTATTCTGAAACCCTTCAGCAACTATAATGAATCGTGCCCCATTCCCTTCACCATCTTTACCCACTTGGTTCAGGACATGGTCTATGTGTGTCAGTCCCCACTAAGCTGACTACATTACACCTAGCCCAAGTAATGTTTTCTCGTCCTACGAATTCTAATTACTCTCATGTATTTAACATGTCATGCTCTGGCCAGAGGCTTCGAGTAACAATCCGAGGATAGGCCTTGGGTATACATCTCCTCGCAAGGAGTGGTGAATCCTTTGTAGGCTGTTCAAACATCTTCAGGCACTTCGGCTTATACCCAATCATCCTGGGTCCACACCTCCTTGGAAATGCTTGCTTATGATGTCAAAGTATAAGTCTCCATGACCAAGATGACTTGAACACCAGAAGTCAAAGGAACATCGCACTTACGCTGCAGTAAGAACTTCACTAACATATCTATATGTAGACTACCATATGAAGTTTTACATCCAGTCACTCCAATGACTAGTTCCCTTAACTAGCATTCATGTTTATCTCCGGACATCTCAATGTCACCAGGCAGTGAGAATCAGCTGATTAGAGAATAACCCATGCTAGTCTCAACAGAATTGATAGTGTCCGTATTTATCAATTCATCGACTAGGGACAATTTCAATACTTCACAATTGCACATGTAGAGATAATCACTAGTTGTGAATTCATCACATATTCTCTCATGCTGTGAATTGTATTGCGGACATTCAGTAAATGGGTTTAAGATCTCAATCAAATACATAAACATGTATACTCAAATAGTGAATATTCATTTATTAAAATAAATGATTACAATTATAAGGCGATTGCCTTAGGACACTTTTCTCATATCACTAACATATCAAATACAACACAACACTATAACCTTAAACATATTGGCACACACATCAAATCCATGATCTTCCCGATCAATTTTGGGCCGATTGCCTCAACACAAATTTGGTTAAGTAGTAACTCAAATCAATTAGTACGACGATGAGACGGTCCTTTAGGAAATAGGTCTCCATTCGGATTAAAAATTTAATCCGTGGACATGGAGTGGTTTCCCATGTTCAACCCGGTATTCGCTAAGGAAACCCGCAACCATCAGCTAGCATGACGAGATCTTCTTTGAAACCAGCTAACTGTTGGTTCCAGACGCACTAGATTGATCCTTATTTTGATAATAGCAAAAGGTTCAAAGTTAAGTATGTTAGATGTGTATACTGAAAGACATGATTTCTTTATATGAACATCTTCATTTTGAAATGAGAATCACAACTATACTAGATGCCTATTTATATTAGTACATGCATGAAGTCCAATTACTTTGCATTGTAGATAACATGGTGTGTGGTGTCATACGAATATCATGTTATCAGTTCCTTGCTTAGTATAAATAGAGGCACACAACCGAGATGGAATTGGACAAACCATCGGAATGGTTGTAGTGTAATTAGGTGTGGTTGGTCTTGACCATAGAATTATACTAGTGTGCTTTGAGTACATTGAGTAGGATCAAAACTCGAGGTTATCTAATTTGTACTAACTCGATAATTGGATAGGACCTCATATTTTATTATGGAGTACGATCCCTTAATTCCAATATAATAATGGACATATATTATTAATTATTGTCTCTTTGATTTACCAATGGGCGTGATCTATTCTGTTAGATCGATAGGTCTGGTAAGTTGGGAGATAATATTAATAATATGATGTGTCATTGATTATTGACGGAATCCATGTCCTGGTGAGTCGGGTTGATGATGCCCCCTTGATGCACTCGAAAGGTTCATCATGCTAAACCCTACAAGTGGATTTGATCTGACATGATGATAATGTCGAGTGGTACTAGTCAAGAATCAGAGGTTAATTAATTTGAATTGTCAGTAATTTAAATTAATTAATGGGCATTTGAGATCTTAATCACGGGGGGATGGACGACTCGTTATAAATGGAGCCCATATGTAAATATGGGGTTGGTGAGGTAATTCAATAGGGATCCTATAGTGGAATGGATCCTCGTTAATGGATCGGATTTGGATCCATTTGTTGGGATCTCCCGGCACCAAAACACAAAAACGTTATGGAAACAAGATCCCTCGAGCGATCCATGCGAAAGAAAACTCGTACAAAGTTCATCTATCTAATAGATCTATCTAACTGTATACCTTTGGAGCATGCCCTTCGCTTATCCACTCGTCCAGGATGCACCAGATCTCTTGCACGTTCAAGTGTTCGTGCCTCTATTCGTATCCACATGGACACGATCTCTCAACTTCGGGAAAAACTACCTTAGTTGTGCTAGCAACTTGAGGTAGTTCGCAAAACACCAAAAACCCAACAAGGGTTTCGGCCAAGGAGGAGAAGAGGAAGAAGAGAGGAAGGGAAGAAGAGAAAACAATCACTCCACATTCAAAATGACTAGACTAGCTTTTATATTCATCTCATGAATATGAAGAGTCTTTTGTCTCTTTCACTTCCCTTCATTAAAGCCAATAAAGAGCACATCTTTCCATGTGCCTCTTCACCTTCTCTTCATCCAATGAAGAGAGACCTTTCTCTTTCCTTCATTAAACACTTTAATGAATTTCCCCATGCAATTCCGACCGGGCCTCTCGGGCCTCCGACCAGGTCTCCTGACCGAGTCTCCAAAGCAGGTCCCCGAGCTCCGACCCAGTCTGCCGAACTCCGACCCAGTCTGCCGAGTACCAAGCTCCTGACCTAGTCTGTCGAGCTCTTACCCAGTCTGCCGAGTGTCGAGTTCCCGACCTAGTCTGCCGAGTGCCGACCCAGCTGCCGAGCGCCGACCTCCAGACCAAGTCCCTGAGCCCTGACCCGAGCTCCAGACCCGAGTCTCCCGAGTTCCCAACTCGAGCTCTCGATCAGATCTCCCAAGTTCCCAACTCAAGCTCTCGATCAGATCTCCCGATCAGAACTCCCGAGTTCCCAACTCAGGCTCCCACTTAGATTTCCCGAAGCATCATGTCCTTAGTGTGTGACCCAATAGGTTCTCGTGACGTTGACAATGCGCCTAAACACCTTAGGCACATAAGCAATGAGTGGCATTTACGAATGCATTATTGCTACCTAAGTAACAAGAAAAGTCGAGATCCGACTAAACCTCCGTGACTATGATAATGTATGACCTTGTCCTTCTATCCTTGATATCTAGATTGACCAATGAGGCATAGACCGTGTCATCCTCAATCAATCTTGTGTTTCTTGATACCCGAGTAGACTCACTCAAATAAATGAGGTTAATATCTCATATTGACTAATTTGAGCATGACCATGTGTTTCAGTAGTCCTACTCGATCAAGGGGCTCACAGATATCACTCCCGTCATATAGGAGGGATAGATCCCATCTACATCACTCACATCCCTCCGCATAATTCATTACATACCCAGTGATCGCCTTTATAGTCAACCCTATTATGGGTGACGTTTGACGATACCAAAATACATAACTCCTTATGTAGGGAACTGTAGTGACTTCAAGTCTAAGGACTATTCATACTAATAGTCACATGAGAAAGTTTATGACACTCATTTGACAATCTATAAAACTTTCTCATGGCAGGTCAATTCAGTATACATTCTCCAATGTATACCCATGTGTCAACTTGATATCACATATCCATGACTTGTGAGCTCAAGTCATCAGTTGACCTACATGCTAGTCTCTATGCATTAATATTGTCCTTGAATATTAATACTTGACTAGGAATGGTTTAGAGTAGTGTTCTCTATATTATCTCACTATCGATTTAACCAATCAATATAATGTAGATAATAACCTACTACCTAAGGACATTATTATACTTAGTTATTTGACACAAATACAAAGTAAGTATAATAACCAACATGCATTTATTAATGATAGAATATGATACAAAATGTCCCTAGTCAATCATCACATAATTGGCTCTAGGTCTCCTACTAACACCACTAGCAGGCCAAGATCCAACTCCTCCTCAAGGTCCCTATCGTAGCCCTATATATAACCCCATGTGGCATGAAACCAAGTTGATTTTTTTTTGGAATAATTAATCTAATAGATCACATGAAACCTTAGCCTCTCCTCTCCTCCCTTTCTCTCTCTCTCCCTCTCCAAGTCTCGGCGCCGACTGCAATCACAGAGCAGGGAGAGCTTCTGCTTATCTCGCGTGAGGAGGAAGGTTGCCTTCCTACCTCTAAGGTGGTGGTCTCGGCAAAGAATTGTAGTCAGTGGAGAATTAAGAGGTGGAAGGTTGCTCCTTCCTTTCTCGGTGGAGAAGACATGCATGGAGGTGGCGACTTGCTTCTCTCCTTCGGTGTAGGTGGCAAGCAAGAGAAGGTTGCTTATGCAACCTTCTCTCCTTCGGTGAAGAGTGCGAGCAAAGAGGGTGAGCAAGTCCTTCTATTTCGGTGAAGGTGAAAAGATGATTCACGCGATTCTCTCAAAGGTAGAAAGGCTACACACTTAACTTTTCTCAAGGGAAGAGAAATGCGTGACCGTGAGTTGCTCACGCAATTTTCTCAAAGGAAGAAAGGTTGCACATGCAATTTTTCTCAAGGGATGAAAATTGTATGAGCTCGAGAGGGAGCGGTGATTTTTCTCAAGGGAGAAAAGCTGCTTACACAATTTTTCTCAAGGGAAGAAAAATTTACCGAGTAGGGTTTATGTTTTGGATTATCTCCTTGGAGTGACCGGCGGCATCCCTTTGACAAGGGATTGGTTGGCACAAGAAGAAGAGATCGACTTGGTGACCACGGGTCATGGTACATCGTCGCCCTCACGACGTCTAAGAGGAGAGGGGCATACAGTAAAAGATCGTAAGGTAAAGGAAGGTATATTCTTCCTTGGCTCCTTTTGTTCCACTTTTGTGCCTTATTCATTTACCTCGTCATTTTTTATTTGTTAATTTATTATTTTGATTCTGAATCATGATGAATAATTTATTAACTGGACCTCGACCATAATCACAAAAGTCGGCGATCAAATCGTTACCTTTTCCGCGGTCGAACGGTTGAGCAAATCACAAGGCCAATTTTGGTAATTGGTCGAGTTGTGATTTAGATCGTTCGATACGACACGAGATGGTCGTAGGGAGATGGGACTCCATTCAGATTAATTTTTTAATCTGTAGACATGGAGAGGTCTCTCAGATCGACTGAGTATTCGCTTAGGAAACCCGCCAAGTCATACCCAATAAGTATGCTTTTGGTTCAAATTAGTTACACTAGGTGTGCAAGAAAGAATGGGATCGATGGCATTGATAGAGGGGGGTGAATATCGACTTTTACTTTTTCGAAATCTCATCGTCCTTTCGATCGACTTACTATCAAGGTTGTTATTGTGTAGCAGAAATAAATAATGTAAAAGCAACAATGCGCAAGTGACTCGCTGGATTTATTTACTTGGTTCTCAACCCCCCAGGGTCAGTACATCCAAGGCATGTGTACTCGTCATGAGTCCACTAAATGTCTCCTTTCCAGAATTTCCGGAGCCAGAGAAAACCCGTCTTACAGTTTGATTTTACAAGAACAAATAAATGAAATTAAGTATAACTTGTAAATAAAAGCAAACAAACTGAAATGAACATCCGGCCAATCCGGAAGTCCAAAGTGTAGAGTACTTACTCCAGTAGCCTCCTTGGTCATAGAGGTACGCCTTAGCGCTTTTGTTTGGTAGAGAATGAGTTGTAGAATGATGGAAGTTATGTTTTGAATGGACAGGTCAAACCCCTTTATATACTTGTCATATGGGCGCCCTTAAAGCCTTCTTGAACGCCCTCAATGTTAATCCTTCTTGTTGGGTATGGCATGGCGGGTTTCCTAAGTGAATACTCGGTCGATCCGAGAGACCTCTCCATGTCTATGGACTAAAAATTAATCTAAATGAAGACTCGTCTCCCTACGACCATTTCGTGTCGTATCAAACGATCCAAATCACAACTCTGCCAATTACCAAAATTGGCCTTGTGCTTTGCTTGACCGTTCGACCATGGAAAGGCGACGAGTTGATCGTCATCTTTTGTGTTTATGGTCGGGGTCCAGTTAATAAATTATTCATCATGATTCAGAATCAAAATAATAAATTAGCAAACATAAAATGGCGAGACAAACAATCATGGCACAATATTGACACAAGGTTAATCAACAGAGCATGGAAAGAGTTATACCTTTCCGATCAACTCACAGTCTTCTACCTTATGTCCCTCCCTTCACGGGCGTCGTGTGGGCGACGATCTACCGTGAACCAAAATCACCAAGACCTCCAAAAGAGCTCTTCTTCTCACCTTGGCCGAAATAGGAAACCCTAGCCTAGGGTTTACCTAGCCGCCAACCTCTTCATCCTCTCCCTTTGCGCCGCCGCTTGCCAGAGTTGCACCAAGGCCTCCGGACCGGCTGCTCACCTTGAGAGGAAGGAGAAGAAAATGGAGAAGGAGATAATTCTCCTTCTTCATCACCAAAACAGCCCGCTTATCTCCTTCTCCCTCAGCCTTGCGGTGCCGCCGCAACCCTTGGTTGCACCGCCTCCCTCCGACCACCGACGCCTCCTTCACCCACGCTGAGCACCACGCAAGGTAGAGGACTCCTCTGCCTTGCTTCTGTGAGCCACAGCCGGAGCTTGGCGGAGAAGGAAAGGAAACCAAGGAGGAGAGCCTCCTTCTCCTAGTCGCCGACTGAAAACCATAAGAGGGTAGGAGAGAGAGAGAGAGAGAGAGAGAAGAATAGAGAGGCTTAGGGTATCAACTCTTGGATCAATCCTCTAGTTTGTTGATCTCCTTGGGTATATATAGGGCTAAGGTATGGACCAAGAGGAGAGTTGGATCTTGGCCCCCAATGGATCTAAACCAGATCCATTAATTAAGATGCATTCCACTAAAGGATCTTAATTGAACTTTCTCACCAACCCTCATAATTTCATATGGGCTCCACATATTACGAGTCGTCCATCCCCCCATGTTTAAGATCTCGAATGCCAGTTAATTAATTTAAATTACTGATAATTCAAATTAATTAACTTCTGGATCCTTGACTAGTACCACTCAACCTTATCAACGTGCCGGATCAAATCGACCTGCAGGGTTGAGCACGATGAACCTTTTGAGCTCATCAAGGGGGCATCATCATCCCGACCAAGTAGGACACGGATTCCATCAATAATCAAAAGCACATCATATTATTAATATTATCTCCCAACTTACCGTGCCTATCGATCTAACAGAATAGATCTCGCTCATTGGTAAATCAAAGAAATAATAATTAATAATATATGCCCATTATTATTTCGGGATTAATGGATCGTACTCCATAATATAGACTTGAGGTCCTATCCAATTATCGAGTCAGTACAAATTCGATAACCTCAGGTTTTGGTCCTACTCAATGTACTCGAAGTACACTAGTGTAATTCTATGGTCAAGACCAACCACACCTAATTACACTACAACCATCTCGATGGGTTGTCCAATTCCATCTCGGTTGTGAGCCTCTATTTTATACTAAGCAAAGAACAGATAACATGATCTTCCATGTGACACCACACACTATGTTTTCTACAACGCAAAGTAATTGGACTTCGTACATGTACTAATATAAACAAGCACCTAGTGTAGTTGTGATTCTCTTTTCATAATAAAGATGTTCATATAAAGAAATTCATGTCTTTCAGTATACACATCTTACAATCTCCCACTTATACATAAAGACATTACTTCTCTCTCATTGCCATACATCTGAATCCCATATCCTCCACATGCCTATCAAAGCTCTAGCTGGAAGAGCTTTTGTGAAAGGATCTGCTAGGTTGTCCTCTGATGCAATCTTGGCGACATCCACTTCTCCTCTCTTTTCGATTTCTCGTATCAGTTGGTACTTGCGCTCTATGTGTTTACTCGCCTTATGGGCTCATGGTTCCTTCGAATTTGCAACTGCACCACAGTTATCACAAAATATTGTGATAAATCTTGGCAAACTAGGAATCACATCCAAGTCTATGATGAAGTTTCTGCGCCATACAGCTTCCTTGGCTGCCTCTGAGGCTGCCACATATTCAGCATCCATGGTGGAGTCCGCCACACACTTCTACTTGACACTCCTCTAAACAATGGCTCCACCTCCTAAAGTAATCACAAACCCTGAGGTAGACTTACTCTTGTCCCTATCTGACTGGAAATCTAAGTCTGTATAACCCATAGGGACTAATTGGTCTGTCATATAAACCAACATATAATCCCTAGTCCGTTTCAGGTATTTCAATATATGCTTTACCACAATCCAATGTCCCTATCCAGGGTTACTCTGATATCTCCTAACCATGCCCACAGCAAAATAGATATCAGGTCTCGTTCACAACATAGCATACATGAGGCTTCCTATTGCCGAAGCATAAGGAACCGCCTTCATTTCCTCTATCTCCTTTGATATTTTCGGGCACATCTCCTTAGATAGAGGAACTCCATGATTGAAGGGTAGAAAACCCTTCTTGGAGTTTTCCATGCTAAAATGAGACAAGACGGTGTCAACATATGATGCTTGGGAAAAACACAACATCCTTTTCTGGCGATCCCATATGACTTTAATCCCAAGGATGTGTTCTGCTTCTCCTAAGTCCTTCATATCAAACTGCTTTGATAGCCAGACCCTTACGTCTGATAACACTTTGACATTGTTGCCAATTAACAAAATGTTATTTACGTAAAGTATAAGAAACACCACAACGTTTCCGTCACATCTATGTACACACATGACTCATCCGGGCTTTGAGTAAATCCATATGACTGGATAACTTCATCAAAGAGGATGTTCCAAGATCTTGAAGCTTGCTTTAATCCATAAATGGATCCATTAAGCTAGCACACTAGATACTCTTTTCCCTTTACAATAAACCCCTCCGGTTGCTGCATTTAGATGGTCTCCTCAAGACTTCTGTTAAGGAATGTTGTCTTGACGTTCATCTGCCATACCTCATAATCCATGTGAGCTGCTATCGATAAGAGAATCCGGATCGACTTAAGCATAGCTATCGACGAAAACGTCTCCTCATAATCGATACCCTCTTTCTGAGTGTACCCTTTCGCAACAAGCCTATCTTTGAAGGTCTCAACCTTTCCATCTGATCCTCTCTTTCTCTTGTAGATCCACTTGCATCCAATGGCATTTACACCATTGGGCGGTTCTTCTAGCTCCCAGACATGGTTAGAATCCACAGATTCTATCTCGGAGTTCATTGCCCTTTGCCAAGAATCTGCATCCTTATCTTGGAGGGTCTCGTCATAGATCCAGGGATCCGGTTCATTTTTACCAGGGACCAAGTCTGAAGATTCTCCCAAAAACATGAACCTTTTAGACTGTCTAACAACCCTCCCACTGCGACGAGGTTCCACCTGTGTATCCTTAGTGACACGCGGTGCAGTAACCTGTGGTGTGTCCTCTTGTACAATTGGTCCTAAAGTTAGAACGCCCCCTTTTAACTCTTCAAGCATTAGTCTACTTTTGGGCTTATGGTTCATTACATAGTCCTCTTCTAAGAATTTGGCATTCGTGCCCATGATCACCTTCTGATCCTTAGAACTATAGAACAGACCGCCCTTCGTTCCCCTAGGATAGCCCACAATCAAGCGTACTTCTGTCTGAGATTCCAACTTATCAGTATCTCCCTTCAGCACATGTGCTGGACTACCCCAAATCAGAATATGTCCTAGACTAGGCTTTCGCCCAGTCCATAATTCTATAGGAGTAGAAGGTACTGACTTAGATGGTACCATATTCAGAATATACGTAGTTGTATCTAGAGCATATCCCCAGAATGAATCAGGCAAGTCTGAATAGCTCATTATTGACCTAACCATTTCCATAAGAGTCTTATTCCTTCTTTCTGCAACACTATTCTGTTGGGGTGTACTAGGTGCAGCTGGGACTGAATCCCAGCTTCTGATAGGAAGGTCCTAAACTCTCCAAAGAGGTACTCGCCACCATGATCTGATCGTATTGTCTTGATACCTTTACCTTGACGCTTCTCCACATCAGCCTTGAACTCTTTGAACTTATCAAAGCATTCAAACTTGCGGCGCATCAGGTAAATGTATCCATACCTTGAATAATCATCAATGAAGGTGATGAAGTATTCAAAGCCACCTCTAGCCTGGATTGACATAGGGCCACACAGATCAAAATGAATCAGTTCTATCACATCTTTGGCCCTATACCCCTTAGCATTGAAAGGCCTCTTGGTCATTTTACCTTCCAAGCAAGACTCACAGGTCGGGAGATCCTCCACCACCAATGAACCCAGGGTCCCATTGGCTATCAACCTCTGAATCCTGCTAAGGTTAATATGACAAAGTCTAAGGTGACAAAGATACGTCTGATTCATCTTAGAAGGCTCCTTTCTCTTATTTGAGTTAGATGATGAGCTATTTGCTTCAGTATGCATCGTGATAGTTATTGGTTCTAGAGTATGCAGATTGTCGACCATTGTATCTGAATAGATAGTCTCTCTATTTCTTTTAATAACAACCTTATTATCAAAAGTAACAGAATATCTATCCTTAACAACTTTGAAACTGAAATTAAATTCTTTCTAAATGAGGGTACATAAAGGCAATCTCTCAGAACTAACACTTCATTTCTCTCAAAATGCAAATAAAAAACTCCCACTGCAACCGCTGCCACTCTTGTAGCATCACCCATGTAGACCAAAATTTCTTCATTAGCTAGCCGTCGGGTTTCCTGGAACCGCTGCAAAGTATTGCAAACATGCTCAGTGGCTCCTGTATCTACGCACCAGGTACTGGTAGATAGCACCGCTAAACATGTTTCAACGACTAAGGCTAATGAAATACCTTTGTTTTGTCGACGGGGACAGTCCGCCTTCCAGTGCCCAGTTTGTTTGCACATTAAGCACTTGCCTTTCGGCTTCTTCACGCTAGTTCGGGGTCCTTGCAATGCTGCTGCCTTCTTAAACCCACCTTGTTTCTTCTTCTTCAAGCCTTTTGCATAGAAGTAGAATCCTTTTGAGTAACTAAGGCCTGCGAGTTCTGACGAAAGAGACCCTCTGTCGCTCGGAGTTCTCCCAGGAGTTCCCCCAACGTATACTCATGCTTATTCATGTTATAGTTGAGCCAGAACTGCTCAAAACTCCTAGGCAGAGATCAGAGTATTATATCAACCTGGGATTCCCCGTCGATAGCTCCTACAAGCACCTCAATCTCATTGAGGTGGGCCATCATTTTCAGGGCATGATCCATAACAGGTGTCCCTTCGACCATAGCGGTCATCATCAGATTTTTCATCGCCAACTACCTAACTGCCCGATTCTGGTCTCCAAAGAGCTCCTTAAGGTTCAGCATTATGTCACCAGCAGTGGGCATGGCCTGATGCTGATGTTGCAGCACATTCGACAAAGATGACAGAATGTAGCACTCCGCCATATCATCTGCCTTGACCTACTTCTTGTAACGCTCCTTATGCCCTTCACTAGAATCGTCTCTAGGCTTTTCCATACATTCCCCGAATAGTACAAATTTGTACTCTTCAGCAGTGAGGACAATGTCAAGGTTCCTATTCCAGTCTATGTAGTTTGGACCAGTAAGTTTTTGTCCTTAAGAATTGTTCCTAGTGGAGTAAATCCATTATGAAAATCCTGAGAATCAAACATACACTACTTTAGAAATCGAAAATAAATTGATTCCTCAAAACAATTAATTTTTGAAATCAACCAATATCTCAAACACCGAGAATATGCATGCCATATTATTGTGGACGTATACAAACTCTACATTCGTTAGAGAAGGTTTTACCCATTAGTCTCACTATCTTGTCAACTTAACTTGTTGACAAATAAGACTAATAGTTGGTCAACTTCGGCCCTACAAGTTTTAGCAGTGACTCCGTTGGAGAGGATATTAATAATTGTATCTAAGTGTTTACCATTGTACGACACTAAGGGAACTATTTAGGATTATGTGCCTTCCGTTGGGGCAGTGCATACGCTCATTAATAATCCCCTATAATCTTTTCTGACCTTGTGATCCGCAGAACAAGCCTATTCATTACGGAGGAAGGCACTCAGAGCCAATGCGAGGGCTTGTTCACATCACATATCATATTGCAATGGAGGTCGTGGGACCCTCAGGGTCCCTCTCCCACTTAGTAATTTATCTCGAGGAATTTTACTAGCACAACCACACAACCAAGCACACAACCAATATCATGAAAAAAAACATAAAGAAAATCCTAGATTTTCCAACTTTCATGGCCCTTGGTCTCTAATGCGCCTACAGTCGTGTCGTCACTTCGTCCATTTCTCCCTTCCTTTTGCGCAAGCTACCTCGAGGGATCTCCGAGCCGAAATGAATAGCTAATTATTTACATCATCGATCCTATACTCCACGAAGGAGTGTGCATGAAATCTAGATTAACTGTAAATAAATAACTTGGCTAATCATGTGCGTATTTAATTACAAATATTAAATACCTAGCCTCGTCAACCCCGACGATTAATTAATTACAAAAATTTACAAATCAATCACACAACACATATTTGGCCATGAAGTTGGAATCTCGTGCCTGCAACACAAAGTTAGCCTACGCACATCCACTCATCATCCAACAAAATAATATGTATGAAAAAGAAAAATTTAACCAATCTTAAACACACAAAGTCGGAAACCTCAGCTCTGGGTATGGCTTGGCGGGTTTCCCAGGCGAATACTCGGTCGATCCGAGAGACCTCTCCATGTCTATGGATTAAAATTTAATCCGAATGGAGACCCGTCTCCTATCGACCGTCTCATGCCGTATCGAACGATCCAAATCATAACTTAGCCAATTACCAAAATCAGCCTTGTAATTTGCTCGACTGTTCGACCGTGGAAAAGGCGACGAGTTGATCACTGGCTTTTGTGTTTATGGTTGGGGTCCAGTTAAAAATTCATTCATCAAGATTCAGAATCAAAATAACAAATTATCAAACATAAAATGACGAGACCAACGATCATGACACATAAATGACATAAGGAAAAACAATGGAGCATAGGAAGAAATATACCTTCCTGATCACCTAGCATTTTCTACCTTATGTCCCTCCCTTCACGGATGTCATGTGGGTGACGATCCACTGCGAATCTGAGATCACCGAGGCCTCCAAAGAATCGTACTTTCTTCTTGCTTCCTAGCCGAACCAAAACCTAGCCACTAGGGTTTGCGCCGCCGACCCCTTTTCTCCTCTCCCTTGCGCCGCCGACCGTCGAAGCCTCCAAGGCTATGCCGGCTCGGTAGCTGACCTCGAGATGAGAACAAAGAAGAAGAAGAAGGAGAAGAAACTCCTTCCTAGATCACCCAAACCCGGCTGCTATCCCTGCCTCTACCCTTGGAGGCGCCGACTACCAAAGACGACTGCCAGCCCTCCCTTGCGCGCCTCTCACCGGCCTCTCTTCTCCTCGCCGATCACCACAAAAGGAGTAGACAATCCTCCCTATCCTCTGTAGAGATCAGCGCCCAAGAAGAAGAAAAGTGAGAAGAAGAGGAAGGACTTCCCTTCCTCTATTCGGCGCGCTAAGAGAGAGAAACGAGAGAGAGAAGAGAGGAAGCCTAGGATGGATTTTTCGGATTGTCTAAGCCTTGGTTTCATGGTCTCAATGGGTATATATAGGGCTAAGGTAGGGACCAAGAGGAGGAGTTGGTTCTTGGCCCACTAATGGATTTAAACACGATCCATTAATTATGATTCATTCCACTAAAGAATCTTAATTGGACTTCCTCACTATCCCCATATTTTCATATGGGATCCACATATTACGAGTCGTTCATCCTCCCGGGTTTAAGATCTCGAATGCCCGTTAATTAATTAAATTACTGACAATTTAAATTAATTAACCTCTGGGTCCTTAACTAGTATCACTTAACCTTATCATCGTGCCAGATCAAATCCACCTACAGGGTTTAGCACGATGAACCTTTTGAGCTCATCAAGGGGGCATCATCATCCTGACTCACTAGGACACGAATTCCATCAATAATCATCAGCACATTATATTATTAATATTATTCCCAACTTACCGGGCCTATCGATCTAATAGAATAGATCTCACCCATTGGTAAATCAAAAAAATAATAATTAATAATATATGCCCGATATTATTTCGGGATTAAGGGATCGTACTCCATAATATAAACTGAGATCCTATCATATTATTGAGTCAGTACAAATTGCATAACCTCGGGTTTCGGTCCTGCTCAATGTAGTCATAACACACTAGTGTAATTCTATGGTCAAGACCAACCACACCTAATTATACTACAATCATCCCGATGGGTTGTCCAATTTCATCTCGGTTGTGGGCCTCTTATTTATACTAAACAAGGAACTAATAACATGATCTTCCGTGTGACACCACACACCATGTTATCTACAATGCAATGTAATTGGACTTCATGCGTGTACTAATGTAAACAAGCACCTAGTGTAGTTGTGATTCTCTTTTCATAATAAAGACGAACATATAAAGAAACTCATGTCTTTCAGTATACATATCTTACATCCTTATCTAACCATTTCTATTCCTAAACATGGCAATTGTAGAAAAATTAAATAAATAAGCATTTAAGCAATTTTTACAAGCTTGCAAAGAATTTATCTAATTATATAAATAGTTTTTCTATTGGCTCCCCCTAAACTATAGCCTCGATATGGACTATCTAGGTAATGAATTTTATCCTTGGGGATCCAATAGTGATTTGGTCCTGCTTGATTTCTCATGCTAAGTTTAGGGACCCATGCTTGGAGTCGGGTGCTATTTCGGTTCACAATTGAGGTGTAAGATCTATACCGTGAGTTGGTTTTATAACCATGTCCGGATCGGTTAAGAACGACCTTTTGTTTTCCAAGAATCATGTCATGATTCGTGGAAACTAAAGTGAACCAGTCTAGGGTAACTCTAAATTACTTGACTTGAGTTTTCAGGGAAGAATTCTCTTTCTCAAGTTGTTGGACTTGAGTGGAGGTTCCTTCTTGAATGGTCTCAGTTAAGGGACTTGAGTTAGCCTTCTCCTTAATGACTTTTACCTCCTTTGGAGGGACTTAACCCAGACGTTAGATTTAGCCAACTTACGTGATAGATAAGAAATCATGTCATATAGTTCAAGTTTAGAATAACCGCTTACAGTGAGTCAGCATTTTTCCGAAGGGAGATTGTTCAGCTTCTGTGGCTTTGCTCCGGCTCTGCTTCTGATTTGGACTCGGTGTTGAGTTCGTCTGATGTTTTCAACGCTAGAAGGTTCTAGTGGGGTAGTTCTTCTTCGTCCTCCAACGATGATTTGTCCCACGTAGCTTGGAGTGCCTTCTTTCATTGTTGCTTCTTTTAAGTTAGGGCACTCCGATTTGAAGTGGCCCTTCTTATTACACCCATAACAAGTGAACTTTGTCTTATTCTTCTGGCTCATGCTTGGTTTAGTCAGATCATTCTTTGACTGAACTGATTTTTCTTCTTTTGACCCTTGTTCTTCTTGTACATCCTTCGTACTATATTGACTAGCTTAAAGTAGTCAATGTCATCTTCATCAGATTCTATGTCAGAATCAGAGTCGGGTTTCAATTGCGGCTTTTACTTCTTGATTTTTCCAACAACAAAAGCAATACCTGTTTCAACCTATATGGTATTAGTTTGTTCGTGCAATTCAAGTTTAGAAAATAATTCATCTAAATTAATTTTGGAATAGTCCCTTGAAACTTTGTAAGCATCCACCATAGATACCCACAACATATTTCTTGTGAAAGTGTTTAGAGCATACCATATTAGATAGCGATTTTCTACCATGTGACCAATTGCATGAAGACTATTCATCATCTCCTGGATGTGAGTGTGTAGTTGTGCAGCAGTTTCACCTTCTTTGTAACACCCGTTTTTTTTTCATAAAGCGGCGTTACGCTAACATACTTAGGGCATGTGAGCATCGTAAGGCAGTGGAATAACTTAAACTTACACATACATGCACCTAACTATCCTTGCTAACTTGGTGACATGGGAACTTAGCATTTATAATCATACTTAACATCATATCATAAAGTCACATAGTCATCCATCAAGCACACAAGTAGCAAGTGTAAGTTGTTTAGACAACACCATCATAAAATTAGCATAAAACTTGTAATTATGTATTTCCTTGGCCAAGTCACTACCACACACACACATTCTTGCCCCTCCTGCTGCTTCCTTATTGTCCTCCCGCATGATCTGCGGTATGAGGAAATAAAACTATAAGCACATAGGCTTAGTAAGACTCTTTCCTACTCACTAAACCATTCGTCATTTTAACATAAGCACATGAAACATTAACATGACTTGGTGACTAACATAGAACCTAAACATGTAACATCGTTCAGCATGACATAGTTCTTAGCATAAAACATGAGCATAAATTATACTTAACTTGGCATGTCACATGGCATAAATGTAAACATAAAGTACAGTTACAAGGCATAATACATGGCATGAATTTTTAACATAAACCAGGGGCATGTTCTTAACCTAACATAAGCATAACCTTCGCTATCATGGCATAATTCTTAACATATAACATAAGTATAATTCCTAACTTAACCATGGGTATACACTTAACATAAACATGAGCAAACATTTGCTATCATGGCATAATTCTTAACATAACACATGGGCATATTCTTAACATAAACATAAGCATAATATTCACTATCATGGCATAATGCATAGCATGAATGAATGCATGAGTTGAATGCATATACATAAGGATGCTTAATTTAAAATCATACTTTCTTTTAAATACTTAAACATAATCATAACATCATTGGGGTCCCCACTTGTACCACATACATACATCATATGCGCGCATCCCTAAGTAAATACGAGGTAGCTAGTCTCAACCAACTAGGGTAAGGACAGCTACGGTAGTCCTAGAACCCGGGCGTTCTTAAGGTGCCCAGCCCTGTTGGACAGCATAGTCGGTAGTCCAGAACCGGGGCATTCCTAAGGTGCCCATCCCTTGGACCCATACTTCGGTCCGGTACAAGCCCATTCATAAAGTAAAAAAACTTTACATGCTTCATCATTCATAAGACATTCATAGCATACTTAGACATAGCATAGCTTTGTTACATGAAGCATGACATAGAGCATACTTGACCTTCCATTGTTCATACTTAATGCATAACATCATGATGCCTTAAAGGCATGAGCATTATCTTCATTTATAAAACATGGCATGCATCTTTATTCATAAACATGACATGCTTACATAAAACATCATTCTTGTTCATAGTGCTTGCATTAACTTCATTCATAAACATGACATGCTTACATAAAATATCATTCTTGTTCATAGTGCTTGCATGAACATGGCATATAAGGTAAGCATTGCATTATATTCATTAAACATGACATGTCTACTTAGACCATCATCCTATTCCATAGAGCTTGCATGATCATGATACATAAGGTAAGCATTGCATTTCATACATAAGTATAGTATCTATTACAAGCATGCATAGGTGGGACTTCTATAAACCTGTTACATACTATCTAAGTGCATGGCATAGAACATAAGATATTCATGAATAAACCCTATTAAGCGTGGCATCTAACATGAACATACAAACATGTAACATAGTACCTAAGGTTAGGGTTATAGGTAATATAATTTCTACCACATGCTTGAACCTATATATATACATCATAATGAGCCATAAACCATCATCCTTCAAACCCTAACTCCACCTAAACCCTATTTACATTGCTTGGCCGAAACTTGCAAGGAAGGGTTCCATCATTCAAATAACATGTAAGGTAGCATAAGGTAAAGAAACAACTATACATTACCTATAAGGCCATAGGAAGCTATTAGAGCTCATGATTAGGGTTAACCCTAACCTTTAGCCCTACTTCTTAGGGTTGGCCGAAACCTTACAAGGCCATGGGTGCATGGAAAAATTCCATAAAATTCCCAATCAAACATTAAACACCAACCATACCATACCATAGGGGCCTTTGGAACCCATACTTGAAGCAAACCTTAACTCCTTGCCCTAGGACCCTTCTTGGCCGAAACCTTTAGGGTTATAATTCCTTGTGAAAATTCACATAAATCACCCTCAACCTCTCTTGTATCATGAAGATACACAAGATACATACTTGAAGGTTTAGATCCAATCCTAACCATGGAATCATGGTGAAGGTCCCAAACCCTAAAGGGTCTTAGGGTACCCTATAAATTTCCCAAAATTATCTTCTATTCTATATTCATCATGAGAATACATTAGAAAACATGAGAGATATTTTTAACATCATTTTTGAACCCAAAAACATGGTGGCCGAAAGTTCAAGGGCCAAGATCATGGTTTTTTTCTCAACATAAAACCTAAACGAAACTTCATAATATGATAAACATCAAGGGGAACTATCATACCACAGGTGAGGGAGTCTTACCTTGGGTTTTCTTGATTTTTCACCTTGAATATAGAGAACCAAAAGAACTTCTTAGACATTAGGTCACCCCTAGCCCTTGTAGCCTTGTGAAACCTTTAGATCTTGAAGATGAGACCTTCTTGTGGAGCATTTCCAAGGGAAAACCCCACTTGTGGGTTTCAGCTAGAGGGAGGAAGGAGGAGGAAGAAGAGTGGCTTGTAGATGAAGGAAGAAAAGTAACTCCCATGCCACCTCCCTCATTCCTTTATACTACATTAAGGAGGGTAAGTGAAGAGTCATGGTGTCTCTTCTCTTGATGACTCTTCATTTTCCTAAGCCTTAACTAAAATCCACTTCATTCCCTCATAGCACTCCCTTGCTAGGTGAATTGGTTAGCACATGCATGATGGTAGACTAGGTCCAAGGTTCAATGCTTGGTGCATGCACTTTATTTTTATTTTCTTTTTATTTTATTTTTTTCCTTATTTTCGAAAATTCCCTAAAACTCACCCATAATCATGCTAATATTCCTAATTAAAATCCTTTTAGATTTATATTAAATTCTACCTAATTAAAACCCATTTTTGGAGCCCATATAAGGCTCATTAGTACTTAACTTCTCAATTTAAATAGGAAAACCATGCTAAACTAGGCTAAACTTCATACTAGTATCTCTAGGTTCCTCGAACACTATTTAGACATGATCAATATTTTAAAGGAAATATTGAGAAAATTTTTCGGGTCGTTACAATCCCCCATACCTCGTGAAAGTTCTTCCTCGAACTTAGAATAGCTCCGGGTACTTGCGTCTCATTTCGTCCTCGCGTTCCCAGGTAGCTTCTCGAACCGTTGACTTTGCCATAGGACCTTGACCAAAGGTACTTCCTTGTTCCTTAGCTTCTTGACTTCCCGATCCAGGATCTGGATAGGTCGACTTTCAAAACTTAGATCCTCCTGAACTTGTACTGCCTGTGGCTCAACCATCTGATCTGTGTTTAGGATACACTTCTTGAGCAACGATACATGAAACACGTTATGGATAGCCGACATCTCTTGAGGCAGCTCTAGTTCATATGCCACCTTGCCAACTCTTTTCAAAATCGGGTACGGCACCACATAATGCGGACTTAGTTTTCCTTTCTTACCAAATCTCGTTACCCCTTTCATAGGAGCCACCTTGAGGAATACTAAATCTCCAACCTCAAATTCCAGTGGTCTACGCCGGACATCTGCATAACTCTTCTGCCAGCTCTGAGCAGTTTCTATCCGTTGTCGAATGCTCTGTATAGCTCGGGTGGTGCTGTCTATGACATCCGTTGTGAGTCCCATCTCCTTCTTTTCACCACCTTCGTACCAACAGATCGGAGACCTGCATCTCCTCCCGTACAAAGCTTCATAAGGCGCCATTCCGATAGTAGCTTGGTAGCTATTATTGTATGTGAATTCCGCTAAACATAGATATCGGCACCGACTGCCCTTGAAATCTAGAGCACAAGCTCTCAACATATCTTCCAATACTTGATTCACCCGCTCAGTTTGCCCGTCAGTGTGAGGGTGAAAAGCGGTACTGAACCGCAGTTTAGTGCCAAGAGACTTCTGGACACACTCCCAAAAATGCGAAGTAAAGCGACCATCCCTATCTAAGATGATGGTCTTGGGAACTCCATGAAGTCTGATTATCTCCTTAACATATAATTGAGCCGGTTGCTCCATTGAATTAGTCATCTTGATTGCCAGGAAGTGAGCAGACTTCGTCAGCCTGTCCACGGTTACCCAAATCATATCCATTCGTCGTCCTGGGATGTCCTGAAATAAAGTCCCTAGAGATGTCTTCCCACTTCCACTCCGGAATAGCGAGTGGCTGCAAAACTCCTCCAGGTCGCTGGTGTTCTGCTTTTACTTGCTGGCAAGTCATGCAAGCATTAACATGCTACGCCACATCCCTCTTCATACCGGACCACCAAAATTTCTCCTTCAGATCTTGATACATTTTGGTAGATCCTGGATGCATCGAATAAGGGGTTCCGTGAGCTTCTGCTAGTATTTCTCTTCGAAGCTCCGGATCATTAGGAATACATTGACGATCCCTAAGGTAGAGTACCCCCCCGTTGGCGATATGAAAACCATCGTCCTTTCCCTCTAGGATCTCCTGTTTTATTTTCTGAAGACTCAGATCAGCATTTTTAACATAACTTTATTTATTAGATCTTATAAGTTCATATACCAAAACTATCCGTACTCAATGAACTAGGTGGGTTGCCATCACACCCAAAATGAAAAATATCATGGCCGTAGCTATCACTCCCTCATTCATCTCCCCTTGGCCTGCCTCAGGATCTTCTACCGTATCCATCGGATCCTCTTCTTCTATCTCGGGAACATCCTCGGCCACTTCGGGGTCTTCCTCGAACATCCCGGGGTCTTCCTCAAACATCTCGAGCATCTTGAGATCTTCCTCAAGCATCTTGGGATCTTCCTCGATCATCGGGTCTTCCTCAAACATCTCGAGCATCTCGGGATCTTCCTCAATCATCTCGGGATCCTCCCCATACATCTCGGGACCCTCCCCGTACATCTCGGGGTCCTCCTCATACATCTCGGGGTCCTTCTCGGGATCTTCCTCAGAGTCCCCCAAATCCTCCGAAAACTCATGATGAAGAAGTTGCCTACATAATTCCGTATATGAGATACGACATCCATGCTGCCCCCAGATCTGATAAGCAACCTCCCTCGCACGATTGGGCAATGAACGACGCAGAACCCAATCCTATGAACATCCATGATTGGAAACCCTTCCTGCTCGAGTTTCCAGAATAGCCGATCCAACTTCCCCATATTGCCTTGGATCCCAAGGACCGGACTATACTCCACCTCTTCTATCTGCTCCAGCAGCTCATGACTCCGCCCATGGTAATGACTCGTGGTGCCAATCTCATGCAACATCTGGAATTGAAAAAAAAACAACACAGTCAGTACAGCACTGACAAAAACCAGTACAGAACTAGTTTTTTTTTCAATTCACAAATATATGCAGAGAAAAGCACACCAGATAAACTCAGTTTCCTTTACCTTAATAATTACAATAATACAATTTCCTTTTTTTTCTATCCCTACCCGCATATCCAATCCTAAAGTATTTGATTTCCTAAGAAAAATATATATTGTTCATAGTCACATATCCTAAAGTATTTTTCATCGTAACACATCGTTCATACTTGCATATTCTAGAGTCATAAAGTATCCTAAAAGTGCTTACCATCATAAGATATGCAAAGAGGTACTTACTTGGAAGCGGCAGGAAGAAGGCTTGATGTGTGTGTAGTGAGATGGCAATTGGCTCTGATACCAACCTGTAACGCCCGCTTTTTTTTTCATAAAGCGGCGTTACGCTAACATACTTAGGGCATGTGAGCATCGTAAGGCAGCGGAATAACTTAAACTTACACATACATGCACCTAACTATCCTTGCTAACTTGGTGACATGGGAACTTAGCATTTTAACATCATACTTAACATCATATCATAAAGTCACATAGTCATCCATCAAGCACACAAGTAGCAAGTGTAAGTTGTTTAGACAACACCATCATAAAATTACCATAAAACTTGTAATTATGTATTTCCTTGGCCAAGTCACTACCACACACACACATTCTTGCTCCTCCTGCTGCTTCCTTATTGTCCTCTCGCTTGATCTGCGGTATGAGGAAATAAAACTATAAGCACATAGGCTTAGTAAGACTCTTTCCTACTCACTAAACCATTCGTCATTTTAACATAAGCACATGAAACATTAACATGACTTGGTGACTAACATAGAACCTAAACATGTAACATCGTTCAGCATGACATAGTTCTTAGCATAAAACATGAGCATACATTATACATAACTTGGCATGTCACATGGCATAAATGTAAACATAAAGTACAGTTACTAGGCATAATACATGGCATGAATTTTTAACATAAACCAGGGGCATGTTCTTAACCTAACATAAGCATAACCTTTGCTATCATGGCATAATTCTTAACATATAACATAAGTATAATTCCTAACTTAACCATGGGTATACACTTAACATAAACATGAGCATACATTGCTATCAAGGCATAATTCTTAACATAACACATGGGCATATTCTTAACATAAACATAAGCATAATATTCGCTATCATGGCATAATGCATAGCATGAATGAATGCATGAGTTGAATGCATATACATAAGGATGCTTAATTTAAAATCATACTTTCTTTTAAATACTTAAACATAATCATAACATCATTGGGGTCCCCGGCTTGTACCACATACATACATCATATGCGCGCATCGCTAAGTAAATACGAGGTAGCTAGTCTCGACCTACTAGGGTAAGGACAGCTATGGTAGTCCTAGAACCGGAGCGTTCTTAAGGTGCCCATCCCTGTTGGACAGCTTCGGTAGTCCCAGAACCGTGGACAGCATAGTCGGTAGTCCAGAACCGGGGCGTTCTTAAGGTGTCCATCCCTTGGACCCATACATCGGTCCGGTACAAGCCCATTCATAAAGTAAAATAACTTTACATGCTTCATCATTCATAAGACATTCATAGCATACTTAGACATAACATAGCTTTGTTACATGAAGCATGACATAGAGCATACTTGACCTTCCATTGTTCATACTTAATGCATAGCATCATGATGCCTTAAAGGCATGAGCATTATCTTCATTCATAAAACATGAAATGCATCTTTATCCTTAAACATGACATGCTTACATAAAACATCATTCTTGTTCATAGTGCTTGCATTAACTTCATTCATAAACATGGCATGCTTACATAAAATATCATTCTTGTTCATAGTGCTTGCATGATCATGGCATATAAGGTAAGCATTGCATTATATTCATTAAACATGACATGTCTACTTAGACATCATCCTATTCCATAGAGCTTGCATGATCATGATACATAAGGTAAGCATTGCATTTCATACATAAGTATAGTATCTATCACAAGCATGCATAGGTGGGGCTTTTATAAACCTGTTACATACTATCTAAGTGCATGGCATAGAACATATGACATTCATGAATAAACCCTATTAAGCATGACCTCTAACATGAACATACAAACATGTAACATAGTACCTAAGGTTAGGGTTATAAGTAACATAATTTCTACCACATGCTTGAACCTATATATATACATCATAATGAGCCATAAACCATCATCCTTCAAACCCTAACTCCACCTAAACCCTATTTACATTGCTTGGCCGAAACTTGCAAGGAAGGGTTCCATCATTCAAATAACATGTAAGGTAGCATAAGGTAAAGAAACAACTATACATTACCTATAAGGCCATAGGAAGCCATTAGAGCTCATGATTAGGGTTAACCCTAACCTTTAGCCCTACTTCTTAGGGTTGGATGAAACCTTACAAGGCCATGGGTGCATGGAAAAATTCCATAAAATTCCCAATCAAACATTAAACACCAACCATACCATACCATAGGGGCCTTTGGAAGCAAACCTTAACTCCTTGTCCTAGGACCCTTCTTGGCCGAAACCTTTAGGGTTATAAAGCCTTGTGAAAATTCACATAAATCACCCTCAACCTCTCCTGTATCATGAAGATACACAAGATACATACTTGAAGGTTTAGATCCAATCCTAACCATGGAATCATGGTGAAGGTCCCAAACCCTAAAGGGTCTTAGGGTACCCGACAAATTTCCCAAAATTATCTTCTATTCTATATTCATCATGAGAATACATTAGAAAACATGAGAGATATTTTTAACATCATTTTTGAACCCAAAAACATGGTGGCCGAAAGTTCAAGGGCCAAGATCATGGTTTTTTTCTCAACATAAAACCTAAACGAAACTTCATAATATGATAAACATCAAGGGGAACTATCATACCATAGGTGAGGGAGTCTTACCTTGGGTTTTCTTGATTTTTCACCTTGAATATAGAGAACCAAAAGAACTTCTTAGACCTTAGGTCACCCCTAGCCCTTGTAGCCTTGTGAAACCTTTAGATCTTGAAGATGAGGCCTTCTTGTGGAGCTTTTCCAAGGGAAAACCCCACTTGTGGGTTTTGGCTAGAGGGAGGAAGGAGGAGGAAGAAGAGTGGCTTGTAGATGAAGGAAGAAAAGTAACTCCCATGCCACCTCCCTCATTCCTTTATATTACATTAAGGAGGGTAAGTGAAGAGTCATGGTGTCTCTTCTCTTGATGACTCTTCATTTTCCTAAGCCTTAACTAAAATCCACTTCATTCCCTCATAGCACTCCCTTTCTAGGTGAATTGGTTAGCATATGCATGATGGTAGACTAGGTCCAAGGTTCAATCCTTGGTGCATGCACTTTATTTTTATTTTATTTTTTTCCTTATTTTCGAAAATTCCCTAAAACTCACCCATAATCATGCTAATATTCCTAATTAAAATCCTTTTAGATTTATATTAAATTCTACCTAATTAAAACCCATTTTTGGAGCCCATGTAAGGCTCATTAGTACTTAACTTCTCAATTTAAATAGGAAAACCATGCTAAACTAGGCTAAACTTCATACTAGTATCTCTAGGTTCCTCGAACACTATTTAGACATGATCAATATTTTAAAGGAAATATTGAGAAAATTTTCCGGGTCGTTACATTCTTGCTCCTTTATGTTATATAATTTGTTCAGAAGCAGGTCGCGTTGCTTATTTTTATGTCGAAGGTCCCTTCGTGAAGTTTAATCAACTTGTTCCAAAGTTCTTTCACGCTATTAAAGGGGCGGATGTGGTTGAGTTCCTCTTTGGTGAGACTACACTGGAGAGTCTAAGTCACCTTGGTGTTAGTTTCTATCTTTTTCTTCAAGGTTGCATCACATTCAGTGTGTCCTTGAAGCTTGCCTTGAGTGTTCCTTGGAATTTCAAGACTGGCTTGGATGATGATCCACATATCCACCTGAGTTTCAGGTGGACTTTCATGCATCTCTTCCAGCAGCTGAAGTCCTCTCCCGAGAAGAGAGGAGGGTGGGCAATAATGTACCCTTCTTGTTGGGCCATTAAGAAAGTAATAGAAAATTTTGCAAGAAAAAAACAACGAAATTTATGTCAAGAATTGGTCTTGGATTAGCAGTATGAGAAGAAATATAAGTAAAAGATATCTCGAGTGGTGTTGCACCAACTTTGAGAAACGAAAAACTTGCAAATGAAAAAAGGAAAAAAAATATCTAAAATAGACCAGAAGACCATTTCTAATTAATTTGAAAATCATAAAATCCGAAAAAATGGCTCAAATTGTGGTATCAATGAATTTTAGCAAACCCGCTCTAATACCACTTGTGGGATCATTGAGAGTGATTGAGGGGGGGGGGTGAATATCGCTCTTCGAAAGTTTTTGGATTTTAGATAAGAGTATACGCACCAGAAAAAAACACAAGTCAAACAAGCGCTAACACGTTAGTTTTTCCTTGGTTTGGAGTTTATGACGACTCCTACAACAAGGCCCACGGTCCTTGACCATTTACACTAGGCAATTCTAAAAGTCACAAAGTTATTACAAATGAAGGGATGTAAAGGACAAGAAAAAGTAATGTATACCAACAACTTTTGACTGAATGGAAAACGAAGCACTTCATTGTTGGAGCAGTGTTTCATTGATTCTGGACTATTTTGGCACAAAACACTTGAGTACAAATGGTGTAGAAAGTTGATGTCTAGAGTCTGAGGTTGAAACCCTTTATATATAGGCATACAAGCACCCGAATGCCTATAGGGGCGCCTCTAACTCAGCGAACCACTCGGGTCCCAATCCGTTGACTAAGCCAAAACTTATCCTTCTCAGGTGCCTGAGAGGATCTGGGGGTTCCTGTGTTGTTGATGTGGCAACTCTAACCATCTTCCACTAAATTAGCTTGGCCCAGGCAGAGTCATCCTCACAAGGGCACCCGAGACCTCTCGGGCGCCTGTGTTCTCGAGCGCCCAAGACCACTCAGGCGCATGTCTTCTCGAGCGCCCGAGTACTCTCAAGCGCTTGGGATGCTGCTGGTCACCAAATATTTATGCTGCAATGCAGGTTAGTCCAAAACAAGAATAATATATGGAATATATGCATGTATGACAGCCGATGTTGTCTGATCCTAATTTTGGATTTCAAATGAAATCTTAAGTCAAACCGACACCTACTATTTTCTTTTCCAAGGAATGCAACCTCACCTACTCTACTCTGGAGAAGTTATCTATTGTCAACTAGCATCTCTGGTTAGACTTTTGCTTGGCCTTAGAAGCTTTCTGATCTCTAAATGTTCGTACCTCAGCCCATCCCTATTGGTGCCGAAAGCACCAGATCGAACCTGGTTTTGATAATGGCAAAGGGTTTTAAGTTAAGGTTAAGGTTGTAACGCCCGCCCTTATATCTACTCTCGAGGCGGGGTTACGTGTAAAATCCGACACTTTTGATTAGGTTCCGGAAATTTTCGGAGAATTTCCAGATAGATTCCGGGGTTCCGAGTCCTTGGATATAAAATTAGGGACTAAAATGAAATAAAACTAAAAGTTTCAAGGGCTAATGTGTAAGGAATTAAAACCCTAGGGGTGGTTTTCTGAATAGGCAGAACTTGTTTGGGCTAAACTGCAAAAAGGACCCCCCTTTTTGTTTTTTTGGATTAAAGGCTCGGTTGAGCCTTAGTCGCAGACAACCCGCAGCCGCAACCACTGTTTTCCCGTCTCCCGCGAACCCTAGCCGCTGTGGCCGCCGACCTGATTTCCTTCTTCCTCTCGCGCGACTTAGCCACAAGAGAAGCCCTACCTCCTCGGTTTTCTTCTCCTCCGCGGCTACACGCGACCTCTCTTCTTCTCCTTATCGCGCGAACTCTAGCGGAAGGCTACTCCTTTCGTTTTCAACCTCGCGGATGAAGGGCGATGCTAGGCTACAGTTGAATGAGGGTTTGCGAAGCCAAAACCTTAAGAATCTTGTGCCTTCCGAGGATCTCTGATTGCTTCTACTGACCGTCGGAGCGGTGGAGCATCGCCGGTGATCCACAGAGGTAGGATATGATACAATTGGAATTGATTTCATCTGATTTCCAACGATTGGTCTTGTGGTTCCTAGATCAGTAGGTTTAAGAGGAGATTGTTCTATTTTAGAAGCTACATAGTTGGCTTTCAGGGGGTTGCTGTGATCTGTTTAGGTGGGTGTGGTTCTGCCTTCACCAGATCCGAGCAGAGGTGGCTGTCGACTACTAATCAGTAAGGTTTGATTGGTTTAGGGTTGTATTGGAAGTTTCTTTTGAATTAGTTCAGTTCAAATGAATGTGTGGGTTTTGAAGCCGAGTTATGGGCTTTAGGATTATAATCTTGATTAAGTTATAATTAGAAGAATTATATTGAACACTGTTAGTTGATTCATGGATGGTTAGTTTGAGGATAGGTTTAAGTTAAAAATTTAAACCTAATAAACTAAGCTAGAGGAACTGGGGTATGAAATAACTGAACAGGGAATGATTAAGTTAACCCTAGTTTGGTTCAGGAAGTAAATAGAAACTTTCGTTTAATTAGAGATAATTAAATGGAAAGGAAATTGTTAGGTGAACCCTAAAACGGATTAGGGATTAATGGGTTAGTTGTTATTTGTATAATAGCTAATTAAATCAATCCTTGATACAGGAGCTTGATCGGATTATTATTGGCGGGTGGTTTTACTCCACTTGATACGGACTTCACTCTTGGAGGCGGGTACCCTTTGACTTATCTCTTATGATATTGTCATTTTGTTATGCATAGACTGTTATAAATAGCAGTAAGATTATACGCTACCCCTGTTTGTTTATGCTTGTTCTGGACACTTGTTTATCCCTGAGTTATTATGCTGTTAGTTCCATACAGTCTCGGATATTGTCATATCTATACGTATTCTTAGATATCATGATGTATCTCTTGCATTTGACATGAGGGATCTGTAGATTTCGGCCAGCATACCTTGTAGGTCACCAGTATTTCCTGTTATAGGAATTCAGGCTGAGACTTAGTATACTGAGGACTTGGGAGGGAGGTATGTGTATCTATCATACACCATCTCTGCATTATTGCATGCTGACCCACGCGGACGTTGTGGACGATGTCCTGACTGGGTACAGTTTGTCACAGCTCTACCCACGCGGACGTTATGGACAATCCTGACTGGGACTAGGGGGTGACACATGTCATTGCATCAGGGTGCTTTATATGTTTGGGGCATGCACCATCCTTGCATTGTTGCATGCTGACCCACGCGGACGTTGTGGACTATGTCCTGACTGGGTACAGTTTGTCACAGCTCTACCCACGCGGACGTCGTGGACGATATCCTGACTGGGACTAGGGGTGACACATGTCATTGCACCATGTGCATATTTTGCATTATGCATTGTTTGCTGCACTTGTTTGACATCGCATATTCTGGAGACTTGCTAACTGAGCTTATATGTCTATTGGTTTTCCTCTGGTATTTCTTACCCTCTATACAGGTTAGATGGATTCAGGTATATATCTACTTCGGTATGTTCAGTACTAGTTTTTCCCTACTGTTGTTGTGAGACTGTAGTAGCTGAACTCTTATTGTTGGTATAACCTTCTATGCATATCTGTTGGGTATTCGCTGAGCTATGGACTCACCCCGTTGCCATAAATATTTATTTCAGGTTGATGTCTGCGAGGAGATCCCGAGCCGCCAGTCCCCAGCTCTAGAGGAGCTCTTTTTGGTTTTACGATTCGTGGTGTTGCTAATGGACCCTGTATAACTTACTATGCTTCCGTTGTTACGTTTTAAAACCTGTATTCATGTTTAATTCGATGGCATTGTACTTTTGAGTCCTATGTTGGACTTCGATTGGTTTTGGTTTTGTTCCTGCCCCCTGGCAGCTCAGGTGAGTTCGGATTTGGTTTTTCGATAGTTATTATCATATAATTGTTGTTTCTGCTTATATCTGAGGCCTGTGGCCCTTTAAACTGCGTGGTTGTGCAAATATATATTGCGTGGATTGTTATATAGATTGTATGTATGTGTAAATTGTCCGCCGGACAGGGGAGGTGCTGTCCGATTTTATATTGGATCAGCGGCTCCTGGGTCGCGGGGCGTGACAATTTATTTTGGTATCAGAGCTCAGGTTGTCGGATACCTTGAGTGCTTTTGGATTTACGGTGTTTATCTGGTACCAATTATTTTTGGTATTTTTGGTATCAAGCCCAGGATGCGGGATACCATCGATTCGTGGATTTCTCGGAATTTAAATCTGACACTGAACTGGTAGGTGTCGGAGCTCGGGTTTGATGTTATTCATCCGAGTACATTACGGATTTTTTTTTAAAGCCGTGGTTGCGATGCGACGGCAATTTGGGGACTTGGCAGCGACAGGACTTCTCCAGGCGACAAAAGGTATATCTTTCTAATACTATCTTAGCTTTAATGCTCAGTATTAGATTTTGGATGGGTTAGACTATCCCAGCTTGGTGGGATCATATATTCATGCTGGATGAATAGAGATATGTAGACTTGGGTTAGTTGGATTGACATTTGTCAATCTATCCTATTCGTGATCGTTCATGTGAGCGATTAGTGATATATTACGGATGAGAGCTTAGAGCAGAGAATGTTAATTCTCTAGTAGCCCCGGTTGTTGAATCGGAAAGCCAAGGTCGAATATGTCGACAATCTATTGGAGGTTTATTCTTTTGATCCTTCTAGACCTTACTATTTATAGTATGTGTTCTAGCTATTGTTAGCTAAGTGAGAACTAGGGATTGCTTATTGTTGTTGGCTCGATCAGCTTAGGATCGACTTACCCTAGTTCAAGGAGTTTCAGACAGTTGGGTCGTTCGTGCCTAGTTAGGTGACTTGGAAGGCACGTGTATAGTGCATGACCTATTTTAATGTAGAAGGGTAGCATGAGCTACATATTATTATCGTTAATGGATTGTTACATCCTATTCCCTGATAACTTTGACCATGAATCACCTGTACCATGTTGATGACCTAGAGGGTACAGCTTGATTGGTGACTTAGGCCGATACAGAAAAGTGTGAAGCTAGTTGCTTGACACTTATGGGTTACCGCTTGTACTTGGTTGAATAACTAAAAAGGTATATACGGACTTATGATTTACGTGGAGGCAAATCACTTATAAGACTAGGTCACCTCTAGTTAGATATTATTGCGGACAACCTGTGGAAAAATAAAAGAATTGCTTTATGAGTATATTGAGATACTCCTGAGAGATAGCATGTCTCTATCTCCTTGTTATGGAGTAGGACCTTAGAGGGTTTTGACCATAGAGTGGAGGAGTTAGACTGTAATGGATTATGAAGCGATGGTCGGTGTGATTTGCTAGTTGCTACTCTATGCTATGAGGGATCTTGACTCATAGATTGGGTGTAGATTGTTGGATAATCTCGATGGTGCATCGGGATGTACGATCCGCTAGGGTGCGGAGGATGTGGAGTTAGATGTATCCTTATCTTCGGTGAGATGTTGGACGTTAATCAGGAGGTCAAAGACGACCATTGGATTTTGGTTAATATACTCCCATAGTGGACCTACTAGTTGAACAAATGATAAGGTTGTTATCACCGTGGACTTTCTCGTTGGTGTTGAGAGGTTGATTGAGATTGACGAATCTCTATAATATGTTGTGTTTTGGGAATTCTATTAAGTGAGATGGACCTGCCAGATTTGTAGTTTGGTGATGGATCATTTAGTGCATATATGATCTTTTTGTGGATGGAGTTGGAACTCAGAGGTTTCTGAACCTTGAGCGAAGGAATCGGAGAATATTGGGTTACGAGCCGATGGTTGGTCGACTCGATCATTGCACGCGATTCTATGAGAGATTTTGACTCATAGATTGAGTGTTCGTGGTTTGATAATCTCGATGGTACGTCGAGATGTGCGATCCATTATGGTATCGAGAGGTGGATTGAGATTGATGAATCTCTATGATACGTTGTACTTTGAGGATTCTATTAGTGGACATGGACCTATCGGATTGTAGCTTTTTGAGGGATCATTTAGTGGATAAATGATATTTCGGTGGTTGATTATTTAGGAAGTTGGTTATTCATGGTAATATATGGTACGATATGTTGGCACAATCTTTAAATTATAAGTTATCTTTTGACGGGTTATTAGAGGATATATATATATATATGACTTGTGATGTTTTGGAGGATGTTATTGACTTGGGGATACTTGGGTAATATTCATGAATTAGAACGTTTTACGTTCGAGGATCGGAGTATAGACTTGGCGCCAGAGATCTTAGTATTGAGTGCCCTGGACAGTGGTGATGATTGAATGGCTGTTCTGGTGTACTTAGTTATCGGATGATAACCTCTGGATTGATAACTCCAGTTACTCCGTAGCAGTGTAACCTTAGGGTATCAGATGAAGTAGTTACTCATGATGAGTACAAACATGTTTAGCTGCTAGTGTGTGCCGTATGAGGAATGATGAAATTTGGGGGACCAAATTTTTTATTAGTGGGGGAGGATGTAAAATCCGACACTTTTGATTAGGTTCCGGAAATTTTCGGAGAATTTCCAGATAGATTCCGGGGTTCCGAGTCCTTGGATATAAAATTAGGGACTAAAATGAAATAAAACTAAAAGTTTCAAGGGCTAATGTGTAAGGAATTAAAACCCTAGGGGTGGTTTTGTGAATAGGCAGAACTTGTTTGGGCTAAACTGCAAAAAGGACCCCCCTTTTTGTTTTTTTGGATTAAAGGCTCGGTCGAGCCTTAGTCGCAGACAACCCGCAGCCGCAACCACTGTTTTCCCGTCTCCCGCGAACCCTAGCCGCTGTGGCCGCCGACCTGATTTCCTTCTTCCTCTCGCGCGACTTAGCCACAAGAGAAGCCCTACCTCCTCGGTTTTCTTCTCCTCCGCGGCTACACGCGACCTCTCTTCTTCTCCTTATCGCGCGAACTCTAGCGGAAGGCTACTCCTTTCGTTTTCAACCTCGCGGACGAAGGGCGATGCTAGGCTACAGTTGAATGAGGGTTTGCGAAGCCAAAACCTTGAGAATCTTGTGCCTTCCGAGGATCTCTGATTGCTTCTACTGACCGTCGGAGCGGTGGAGCATCGCCGGTGATCCACAGAGGTAGGATATGATACAATTGGAATTGATTTCATCTGATTTCCAACGATTGGTCTTGTGGTTCCTAGATCAGTAGGTTTAAGAGGAGATTGTTCTATTTTAGAAGCTACATAGTTGGCTTTCAGGGGGTTGCTGTGATCTGTTTAGGTGGGTGTGGTTCTGCCTTCACCAGATCCGAGCAGAGGTGGCTGTCGACTACTAATCAGTAAGGTTTGATTGGTTTAGGGTTGTATTGGAAGTTTCTTTTGAATTAATTCAGTTCAAATGAATGTGTGGGTTTTGAAGCCGAGTTATGGGCTTTAGGATTATAATCTTGATTAAGTTATAATTAGAAGAATTATATTGAACACTGTTAGTTGATTCATGGATGGTTAGTTTGAGGATAGGTTTAAGTTAAAAATTTAAACCTAATAAACTAAGCTAGAGGAACTGGGGTATGAAATAACTGAACAGGGAATGATTAAGTTAACCCTAGTTTGGTTCAGGAAGTAAATAGAAACTTTCGTTTAATTAGAGATAATTAAATGGAAAGGAAATTGTTAGGTGAACCCTAAAACGGATTAGGGATTAATGGGTTAGTTGTTATTTGTATAATAGCTAATTAAATCAATCCTTGATACAGGAGCTTGATCGGATTATTATTGGCGGGTGGTTTTACTCCACTTGATACGGACTTCACTCTTGGAGGCGGGTACCCTTTGACTTATCTCTTATGATATTGTCATTTTGTTATGCATAGACTGTTATAGATAGCAGTAAGATTATACGCTACCCCTGTTTGCTTATGCTTGTTCTGGACACTTGTTTATCCCTGAGTTATTATGCTGTTAGTTCCATACAGTCTCGGATATTGTCATATCTATACGTATTCTTAGATATCATGATGTATCTCTTGCATTTGACATGAGGGATCTGTAGATTTCGGCCAGCATACCTTGTAGGTCACCAGTATTTCCTGTTATAGGAATTCAGGCTGAGACTTAGTATACTGAGGACTTGGGAGGGAGGTATGTGTATCTATCATACACCATCTCTGCATTATTGCATGCTGACCCACGCGGACGTTGTGGACGATGTCCTGACTGGGTACAGTTTGTCACAGCTCTACCCACGCGGACGTTATGGACAATCCTGACTGGGACTAGGGGGTGACACATGTCATTGCATCAGGGTGCTTTATATGTTTGGGGCATGCACCATCCTTGCATTGTTGCATGCTGACCCACGCGGACGTTGTGGACTATGTCCTGACTGGGTACAGTTTGTCACAGCTCTACCCACGCGGACGTCGTGGACGATATCCTGACTGGGACTAGGGGTGACACATGTCATTGCACCATGTGCATATTTTGCATTATGCATTGTTTGCTGCACTTATTTGCTGCACTTGTTTGACATCGCATATTCTGGAGACTTGCTAACTGAGCTTATATGTCTATTGGTTTTCCTCTGGTATTTCTTACCCTCTATACAGGTTAGATGGATTCAGGTATATATCTACTTCGGTATGTTCAGTACTAGTTTTTCCCTACTGTTGTTGTGAGACTGTAGTAGCTGAACTCTTATTGTTGGTATAACCTTCTATGCATATCTGTTGGGTATTCGCTGAGCTATGGACTCACCCCGTTGCCATAAATATTTATTTCAGGTTGATGTCTGCGAGGAGATCCCGAGCCGCCAGTCCCCAGCTCTAGAGGAGCTCTTTTTGGTTTTACGATTCGTGGTGTTGCTAATGGACCCTGTATAACTTACTATGCTTCCGTTGTTACGTTTTAAAACCTGTATTCATGTTTAATTCGATGGCATTGTACTTTTGAGTCCTATGTTGGACTTCGATTGGTTTTGGTTTTGTTCCTGCCCCCTGGCAGCTCAGGTGAGTTCGGATTTGGTTTTTCGATAGTTATTATCATATAATTGTTGTTTCTGCTTATATCTGAGGCCTGTGGCCCTTTAAACTGCGTGGTTGTGCAAATATATATTGCGTGGATTGTTATATAGATTGTATGTATGTGTAAATTGTCCGCCGGACAGGGGAGGTGCTGTCCGATTTTATATTGGATCAGCGGCTCCTGGGTCGCGGGGCGTGACATTACGTACTAGTCATTCATTCATATAATAAAATTTTAACATACAATGAAAGCAAGAGTGCAAGGACTAAGTGCTAAGCATGCTTGTCAGTGCATGTAAATCAAATATCATGCTTGAATCATTAGAACATCATTGGAAATATTTTAATCAATAGTTATTCTATAATATGATAGGTTCACATATTATTTCAAGCTCACAACATAACCAACCAAAATCAAGTATAAGAGAATTATAAGTGTAATCATTATCATGCAATATCAAATCTAATCACTAGCATTCATTGTTGAAGAAAACATCATCATAAACATAGTAATGTAGATATAAAGATCTTTCTTTCCCGAGCCACCACCCCACACATCTTCAGCCTCCTGCCTCTTCCTTTAGTTTAAGTGTTCCTTACCCTTATCTGCAGCATAAGACAACACATAAACTAGTAAGCACAAATACTTAGTAAGGATCCTGTCCTACTCGCAAAATCCATACGCAAGCATACAACATGTACACATAATAAATCATAAGCATGAGTTCATCAAAGCATACTAAACATCCAAGTTTCTAAGCATGCAGTATAAAGTACCTTAAGCATACTCTTCACATATAATAAATGTTTTCAATGAATGTTTTCAAAATAATTCCATAAAGGTATTACTTAAAAATACATCCATATCATATTGGGCCCGGTTGTGTACCACATATCGCGCGTTCCCTAATGAATTGGGGTAGCGAGCCACCAACCAATTAGAGCAGGACCCTTCCGTCCTACCGGAGCCATGACCTTACGTTAACATGCACCCCGGATTTGTTTAACGACCCCCTTCCGAGTCGGGTACACAACTCTCAAAGTAAAATACTTATCATGCTTTTACATATATGCTAAGGAGTACTCCAAATCCACTCTTAAGGGACACACCACTCTTCAAGGGTGCTCATGATCCCATAGGGACACACCACACAAGATAAGGGGTGCTCTTGATCCCATACTTAGTAGAGTATCCTTTCAAGCATTTTAACATACATATCACATGTAATTTCATAAGGGTGCCCCATGGGCTATAAGGCATGCTCATACATACATCATATTTCAACCACTTAAACATACTTATATATGACAAAATTGGTCACATCAATCATATTCATATCATAACATGCTTCATGGTTTAATTTAACCCTTCCTAACCCTAAACCTAGGGTTTGGCCGAAAATCAAAGGTAGGGTAGCTTAGATTTTTGACATCAAACATCCCATACAAGCATCACATATATATACATCATGTGTCATACTAAGCATAACATACATCATGGAGTAATCAACCTTCACAACACTAATGCTCATGCCTTGGCCGAATATCACCTGCTAGGGACATTGAGATTTCCAATCAAGCATTCCATTTAAACATCACATGCATATACTTATCATCTTACTAAACATAATCATGTCTCGTAGGGTAATTTAACCTTCACAATCCCTAATGTTCATGCCTTGGCCGAATATCACATGCTAGGGAACCTTAAGATTTCCAATCAAGCATTTCATTTAGACATCACATGCATATGCATATCATCTTACTAAACATAATCATGTCTCGTAGGGTAGTTTAACCTTCACATACATATCATGCAACATATTAAGCCTAGAATACATCCTAGGATAATCATGTACCCTAAACCCTAATTTTTCTAGGGTTGGCCGAAAGTCAAGGGTAGGGGAACTAGGGTTCTTGAACTTAGGTTTCACACAAACATTTACACAAACACTTTGTCTACACTACTAAACATGGATACATCATAGGAAATCATACAACCCTAAACCCTCTTTGCTTCATGATTTGGCCGAAACCTTATAGGGGGTTCAACCCTAATTTTTGTCATCACAACATGTAAGGAAAACAACATATAAGTATACCCTAAATTCCAAGGGGTCTTCCTATGCAACAAGAAGTAACTAAGGCCTCCTCTTTGAGGTTGGCCGAAACCTATACAAGGGAAAAACCCTAAAATTTTGTTCATAACCTCATGAAGGAAACAACATATACATATACCCTAAGTTCCAAGGGTCTACTCATGTAACAAGAAGTAACCAAGGCCTCCTCTAAGGGGGTGGCCGAAACTCACTAAAGGGAATCAATCCCCATTTTTCGAAAACTACAAGGAGAAGAACTCATACAATAACCATTACACTGCAGGCGAGGGGATACTTACATCCTTTCGCTTGAATTTTCCCTTCTCTTACTCCTTAGGATACCCTTGGTTGAAGGAGAGGTGAGAATTTCCCTTGTTAGACTTCTCTAGCACTCTTGGCCCTAGTAGAGTGCAAGATCCTTGAATGATTCTCCTTCCTTCCAATTCCCTAGGGTTAGAACCCTAGGGTGCACTTTTCGAAAATGACAAAGGGGAAGAAGGGCTCTAGGTTTTCGAAATTGAAGTGGGGAAGAAGAAGAGAGAAATGCAACTTCTTTTCCCTCTCTTATTTATACTCTTTTCATGAAAAGACATGTCTCTTTACTTCCCTAGATTTAACAAGCATGTTTCTTATTCTCACAACAAGAAATATCGCTTGGTGCAATGGTTAAGACATTGTTAGTGCAACTAGGAGGTTCAAGGTTCAATCCCTGCTTCCTCCTTTCTACATCTTATTTTTATTACATTTTGCACTAATCCACATCCAAGCCCATTAAGCCAAGCCCATCATGAAATTTCATAATAATAATGTTTCATGAATTCATAATATTTAATATGGGAAATTTTGGGGTGTTACAAAGGTGTTATCTAATGAATCTGTTATGTGTGGAGGAAAGTCCTAGGTAAGCTAGGCACGGACTCTTGACCTGCAAGGTTGAGCAATAAGTCGTGGTCGTGTACTGGGCACTATAGACCTGACCGGGGGTTGGGCAATAAGTCTTGGTCGTGGACTGGGCACCGAAGTCCTGATCTGGAAGATCGGGCAAAAGTCATAGCTGGGCGGGAGCTGTGGACAAAGTAGAAATGGGTCGAGGAATGGACTGTTGGGACCGGGTGCATGTTGACATGGATGCGGGTTCGTAATTTTAAAATTAATTACGTTCAGCGGAAGATTTAGCATAAATAATTTCTCAAATTATTTAACCACACATCTAGCATGCAACCTTATGTTGTGTAGACATGATCATATATTTAAAATTTTGCAGAAACGTAAACTAATTTGCTTGTTACCTCGCGTAACTCGAAGAAAGGGACGAGATCCAACCGTAAGCGTCCCTTAGAAGCTCCGCCTCTGCTCGCGTCCACGCCGAGTTTTCTTCGGGATGACTTCGCAAAGCCACGAGTTTCGTGCCGACAAGAACTACTAGATTCTCCAAAGGCACGACAAGAATACCAAGAGAGAGATGGAAAGACTAACCACCAAAAGAAGAACGGAATCAAGATTCTGGGAAGAAGGAAGGAGTTGCGCCCACTTCTTCTTCTTGCGGCAGCTTCTTTGTGGCCAAAGGTGGCTGATCGCCGGAGCTTGGACGTCGAAGAAGGAGGCCGGTGGTGGTTGTAGCTCACGGTAAAAGGGGTTCTCCTTTTAGTGCCGGCGGCACTAGAGGAGGGAGAGAAGGAAAGAGAGAGGGATTATTTCTAGATCTCTTAGATTGGATTCCAAGCCTTGCCTTGGTTCCTTTATATAGTAGCCTCTCAACCGCCAAGTCTCCTTTTTATGGAATAAATTTTTTATAAGAAATTTATCATATAAATTTTTATGATTTATTCCATCATGCCAAGTTTTTATCATAATTTAATTTATGATAAAAACAACCATGTCTCCTTTTTCTTATGGAATAAATTTTCATAAGAAATTTATTATATAAATTTTTCTTATCATAAAAAATCAATTAATAATTGATTTTATAAAATAAAATAAACTATTCAAAGTTTATTTTAATTTCCATGAAAATAATAAACCAAACATTGGTTTATAAAATTTATATTATCCATAATTTTATAAAACAAACCATACTTGGTTTATTTTATAATTTGAACCAAACAATTTGGTTTTTCCCTTTTAATGTGGCCGGCCAAATCCCTCTTTGGCCGGCCAAACCCAAGCCAAGATCATATGAATTAAACTCATTTAATTCGTCCAATAAGCCTTCAAAAGACTTAGCCATTTTATGCTTCCGATGCGTCTCTGAAAAATTCAGATTCGACTTATCTCTCTTGATCGGAAAATCCAATTTTCAACTCGTTTTAAATCCCTCGGATTACTCGTAGTGCGTGTGACTAAATAGGCTTTCGATTTATATTCGCCGTCTATAATTAACCAATTATAGAACGATCATGAGTGGCACCTAGTAGTACATCATGATCCCCAATTAATCGAAAGATCAACGGTTGACCCCAGAAACAATTCTGAAACCCTTCAGCAGCTATAATGAATCGTGCCTCATTCAGCGTGTGACTAAAATGCTATAATGAATCGTGCCGACAAGAACTACTAGATTCTCCAAAGGCATGACAAGAATACCAAGAGAGTGATGGAAAGACTAACCACCAAAAGAAGAACGGAATCAAGATTCCGGGAAGAAGGAAGGAGTTGCGCCCACTTCTTCTTCTTGCGGCAGCTTCTTGGTGGCCAAAGGTGGCTGATCGCCGGAGCTTGGACGCCGGAGAAGGAGGCCGGTGGTGGTTGTAGCTCACGGCAAAAGGGGTTCTCCTTTTAGGGCCGACGACACTAGAGGAGGGAGAGAAGGAGAGAGAGAGGGATTATTTCTAGATCTCTTTGATTGGATTCCAAGCCTTGCCTTGGTTCCTTTATATAGTAGCCTCTCAACCGCCAAGTCTCCTTTTTATGGAATAAATTTTTTATAAGAAATTTATCATATAAATTTTTATGATTTATTCCATCATGCCAAGTTTTTATCATAATTTAAGATAAAAACAACCATGTCTCTTTTTTCTTATGGAATAAATTTTCATAAGAAATTTATCATATAAATTTTTCTTATCATGAAAAATCAATTCATAATTGATTTTATAAAATAAAATAAACTATTCAAAGTTTATTTTAATTTCCATGAAAATAATAAGCCAAACCTTGGTTTATAAAATTTATATTATCCATAATTTTATAAAATAAACCACACTTGGTTTATTTTATAATTTGAACCAAACAATTTGATTTTTCCCTTTTAATGTGGCTGGCCAAACAAAGAGGGTAGGGACCCTCTTTGGCCGGCCAAACCCAAGCCATGATTATATGAATTAAACTCATTTAATTCGTCCAATAAGCCTTCAAAAGACTTAGCCATTTTATGCTTCCGATGCGTCTCTGAAAAATTCAGATTCGACTTATCTCTCTTCATCGGAAAATCTAATTTCAACTCGTTTTAAATCCCTCGGATTACTCGTAGTGCGTGTGACTAAATAGGCTTTCGATTTATGTTGGCCGTCTATAATTAACCAATTATAGAACGATCATGAGTGGCACCTAGTAGTACATCATGATCCCCAATTAATCGAAAGATCAACGGTTGACCTCAGAAACAATTCTGAAATAATTTTAAAATTACGAACCCGTATCGATGTCAACATGCACCCGGTCATAACATCTGGAATATTGCGTGTCCTATCAGACCTACGAAGAGGTGGTGTTGTTTTAGGTTCAACTGATTGCTCATCATCATGAGTTCTCGGTTGTGGGTCTAGACTAGGTGTCTCTGTAATGTCTATTGGAGTTTCTTGAACTTCTTCAAGTTCAATATTACTCCCACTGTTTTCTTGTAAAAGAAATTCTTTTTCTAGAAACACAGCATGCCTTGAAACAAACACCTTTTGTTCCAAGGGATGATAGAATTGGTAACCTTTCGTTTTCTTAGGGTATCCAATAAATAGGTATTTATCAGACTTAGCATCCAATTTGTCTGATACAGTCCGCTTCACATAAGCAGGACAACCCCATATTTTAAGGTGAGTTAAATGAGGTTTCTTACTATTGCACGTCTCATATGGAGTAGTAGAGACTACCTTGGTCGGGACTCTGTTTAGCAAGTAAACAGCTGTCTTAAGTGCATAGCCCCAAAAGGATTTTGGAAGAGTTGTATGATTCATCATAGATCTTACCATGTCCATCAAGGTTCGGTTACGCCTCTTAGATACACCATTATGCTTTGGTGTATATGGCGGAGTCCATTCAGACAATATCCCATTGTCCCTAAGATAATCTTGAAACTCTTAACTTAAGTATTCACCACCCCGATCGGATCGAAGTATCTTAATACTTTTGCCAAGCTGTTTCTCCACTTCATTTCAGAACTCTTTGAATTTCTCAAAAGCTTCAGATTTGTGTTTCATTAAGAACACATACCCGAATCGTGAGTGATCATCGATAAAGGTAATGAAGTAGCTATAGCCTCCTTGTGCAAGAGTTGACATCGGTCCACATACATCAGTATGTATTAGACCAAGTAATTCTCCCACTGGTTTACCTTTTCCGGAAAAGGGTAATTTGGCCATCTTGCCTTTTAAGCATGATTCACATGTATCAAATGAACCGGGTTCAAATGATTCCAGAATTCCACATCGGTGTAATTTGGTCATGCGTTTCTTACATACATGGCCAAGACGACAATGCCACATATAGGAGTCTATTTGATTATCTATTCGAGCACGTTTGTTACTAACTTCGATATTGAAAACGTCACCGGATAAATCTAACGTGTAGATATCATTGCATATAGTTCCGGTCCCATAAAGAACACCATTTAAAGTTATGTAACAACAATTGTTACTAAAAGTTAAATGATAACCCTTTTCATTCAAGCATGAAATAGATACAATGTTCTTTATTAACGATGGAACAAAATAACAATTATCCAATTCTAAGACACGTCCAGTAGGGAGCTTTAGCAAATATGTTCCGATGGCAACAACAGCAATCTTTGCTCCATTTCCAACTGGCAAATTCGCTTCTCCCTTGACGAGTCTTCTTCTATTCCTTAGCCCTGTATGTCATTACATATATGTGAGCTACACCCATTATCATGTACCCAGGTGGTTGAGGAAATAGAGTGACATTCAATAACGAAGATACCTGAAGAGGATGGGGCATCGGATGCCTTCTTCTTCAAGGACTCAAGATAAACCTTGCAGTTTCTTCGCCAGTGACCCTCCTTGCTGCAGTGATGACAAGTGCCTTTTGGTGTCTTTTCAGTCTTTTTGGCCTTTTTCTTCTTTCCCTTATTCTGTTCCTTGGCCTTCCTCTTAGAACCTTTCTTCGAGGAACCAACTAACAGTACCGTCTTCTGATCCTGCTTCACAGAAGGCTCTATAGTCTTCAGCAGGTTGAGCAACTCAGGAATGGTAGTCTCCAGCTTGTTCATCCGATAGTTCATCACAAATTATGAGTAACTTTTGGGCAAACAATGCAGAATTAAGTCAATACTTAGCTCGTGATCCATTTCAAAACCGAGTGCGCCTAGTCGCTCAATGTACCCCAACATCTTCAACACAAACTGTGAGACAGAAGTGCCTTCCTGCATCTTAGAGGTGAAGAGGAGTCTGGAGACCTCGAACCTTTCGGATCTCGCCTGCTCGTCAAACAGCTCATGAAGATGGAAGATGATGGTATAAGCATCCATATGCTCATGCTGCTTTTGCAGCTCAGGTACCATAGCGGCTAACATGATGCAACTCGCAAGTTCAGAATCGGTCACATGTTTCTAATAGGCCACTAACTGGTCTGGAGTTGCATCATCTGGAGGACGGTTGGGAAGTTGATCTTCAAGGACATAAGCAAGCTTTTCTGCCTTGAGGACTATCCTCAGGTTTCGAAGCCAGTCCATGAAGTTTGGCACAGTCAGCTTATTGGTGTCCAAAATGGAACGCAAATTCAGAGAAGACATGATCAAGTGATTATCCAAGAAATACAAATTGAGCTTATGTGAGAAGAATGATGAAGAATGCATCAACATACATTAATCAAATCCTATTTATTTTTCGAATTGAATAACCCTTTTTATCAATTCGGGAGATCGTAGGATCATCTCCAAATAGGTTGATATCCAACCATAGATAAGAACAACCATGGCTGTGGCCATCAAGTTATTCTTAGCTATGAAGGTAGGTAATTATACCGATTACATATCACATATATGTAACTACCACTTTATGCTATCAACTAATTGAATGTTTGCATAAATCATTGGGTTGTTAACTCATTAACAAGTATGCAACAATATATATATCACCCAACTGCACCTCTCTTTACATCGACCTTGGCTGTGGCACAACAAATCGATGCTCCAAGCTTAAGGCTGACCCATTAATCAAGAAATAGTTTTAATATGGTTGGAGCTCATTCAACCGTTTAGTCAGGCTTGGATGTGTCCAACAACCAAAACTAAGGATTGACCTCTGACTCCAACTATATTAATCATAAACTAATTCCATGGTTTGAACATGTCGAGGTTCAAGCCGGGCATGGATGTGTCCATCAACCCAAACGAGAAACAAAACTCCGGTTCTAACCATATTAATGGAAGGTGTTGGCCTTAATATTTTGTAAGGGGTTTTGGTTCTCATCCTTTTCTTTTAAGCACATTCATGACATATAATTATGTCATGTTCTAATGATTTCCTTAATAAAGTATGTATGTGACTTAATTTATCAAGTCTCATTAATTGAATTAGGAACCGGATTTCCTAATTCTAATTTCACACTTTATTCAAGGAATTGTTTTGGGAAACAATTTCCTAAATTGTCATAATCAATTTCGGAAATAATATATTTAAGACTTTGATTTCTCTAAATCAAATCTTATCAAATTAAGAGATAGATTCCCTTAATTCAACCACATATTATTTTCATGAAAATCTTATTTAAGAAATATACTCTATAGGAAACAATTTTCCAAATTAATTTTGGAGACAATAATATGTAAGAGCATCACCTCTTAAATCAAATAAGGAAATTATCGTTTGAGAATCACCTCAAAAATTTCCAAGATTTGATCACATATTTTATTTATGGAAAATTAATATCAATAAATAACTTAATTTCGACGGCTCCCCGAGGCTCAATCTAAAATAAGAATTTATTGATAATATAATTTGGACGGCTCCCCGACGCTCAATCCAAATTAAACATTTGACAATTTAAATTCAATTTAGGAAATTTAATTATAACAACTAACTTTAAATTGGACGACTCCCCGAGGCTCAATCCAAAATAAAGAATTTGTAAATAATTTAATTTCCAATTATGAATTTAAATGTCAATTAATATTCCATAATTTGTCTAGACTTTCTCGAAAGAAAGTGCCCAAAATTGCGAGCTTTCCATAAATGGAAAGTTTCCAAAAATAAAATTTTCAGAATAATTGTAAGTTTCTGGTACAAAGAAAACTTACGTATTTCCAAAATTAGAAAATTTTCAAAATAGGAAATTTCCAAAATTGGAAAGTTTCCAAAAATGGAAAGCTTTCACAATTATCATAAAATTTCAAAAATAGGAATATTTCAAAAGTTTGCGAAATTTCATGAGGATTTCCAAACTTTGAAATTCCTAAATCTAAAATTTATTATAATTGGAAAGTTTCCATAATTGAAAAATTTTCCAAAATTGAGATTATGACAAAGTTTTCATCAAAACAATTATATGATTATGTCGAACACTAACCGGCTCTGATACCACTGTTGGGACCGGGTGCAAGTTGACATGGATGCGGGTTCGTAATTTTAAAATTAATTACGTACTGCGAAAGATTTAGCATAAATAATTTCTCAAATTATTTAACCACACATCTAGCATGCAACCTTATGTTGTGTAGACATGATCAAATATTTAAAATTTTGCAGAAACGTAAACTAATTTGCTTGTTATCTCGCGTAACTCGAAAAAAGGGACGAGATCCAACCGTAAGCGTCCCTTAGAAGCTCCGCCTCTATTCGCGTCCACGCCGAGTTTTCTTCGGGATGACTTCGCAAAGCCACGAGTTTCGTGTCGACAAGAACTACTAGATTCTCCAAAGGCATGACAAAAATACCAAGAGAGAGATGGAAAGACTAACCACCAAAAGAAGAACGGAATCAAGATTCCGGGAAGAAGGAAGGAGTTGCGCCCACTTCTTCTTCTTGCGGCAGCTTCTTTATGGCCAAAGGTGGCTGATCGCCGGAGCTTGGACGTCGGAGAAGGAGGCCGGTGGTGGTTGTAGCTCACGGTAAAAGGGGTTCTCCTTTTAGTGCCGACGGCACTAGAGGAGGGAGAGAAGGAAAGAGAGAGGGATTATTTCTAGATCTCTTAGATTGGATTCCAAGCCTTGCCTTGGTTCCTTTATATAGTAGCCTCTCAACCGCCAAGTCTCCTTTTTATGGAATAAATTTTTTATAAGAAATTTATCATATAAATTTTTATGATTTATTCCATCATGCCAAGTTTTTATCATAATTTAATTTATGATAAAAACAACCATGTCTCCTTTTTCTTATGGAATAAATTTTCATAAGAAATTTATTATATAAATTTTTCTTATCATAAAAAATCAATTAATAATTGATTTTATAAAATAAAATAAACTATTCAAAGTTTATTTTAATTTCAATGAAAATAATAAACCAAACATTGGTTTATAAAATTTATATTATCCATAATTTTATAAAACAAACCACACTTGGTTTATTTTATAATTTGAACCAAACAATTTAGTTTTTCCCTTTTAATGTGGCCGGCCAAACCCCTCATTGGCCGGCCAAACCCAAGCCAAGATCATATGAATTAAACTCATTTAATTCGTCCAATAAGCCTTCAAAAGACTTAGCCATTTTATGCTTTCGATGCGTCTCTGAAAAATTCAGATTCGACTTATCTCTCTTGATCGGAAAATCCAATTTTCAACTCGTTTTAAATCCCTCGGATTACTCGTAGTGCGTGTGACCAAATAGGCTTTCGATTTATGTTGGCCGTCTATAATTAACCAATTATAGAACGATCATGAGTGGCACCTAGTAGTACATCATGATCCCCAATTAATCGAAAGATCAACGGTTGACCCCAGAAACAATTCTGAAACCCTTCAGCAGCTATAATGAATCGTGCCCCATTCCCTTCACCATCTTATACCCACTTGGTTCAGGACGCGGTCTATGTGTGTCAGTCCCCACTAGGCTGACTACGTCACACCTAGCCCAAGTAATGTTTTTCTCGTCATACGGATTCTAATTACTCTCATGTATCTGAGAGATTCATACTCTGAACATGTGATGCTCTGGCCAGAGGCTTCGAGTAACAATCCGACGATAGGCCTTGGGTATACATCTCCTCGCAAGGAGTGGTGAATCCTTTGTAGGCTGTTCAAACATCTTCGGGCACTTCAGCTTATACTCAACCATCCTGGGTCCACACCTCCTTGGAGATGCTTGCTTAAGATGTCAAAGTATAAGTCTTCATGACCAAGATGACTTGAACTCCGCAAGTCAAAGGAACATCGCACTTAAGCTGCAGTAAGAACTTCATTGACATATCTATTTGTAGATTACCATATGAAGTTTTACAGCCAGTCACTCCAATGAACTAGTTCCCTTAACTAGCATTCATGTTTATCTCCGGACATCTCAATGTCACCAGCCAGTGAGAATCAGCTGATTAGAGAATAACCCATGCTAGTCTCAATAGAATTGATAGTGTTCGTATTTATCAATTCATCGACTAGGGACAATTTCAATACTTCACAATTGCACATGTAGAGATAATCACTAGTTGTGAATTTATCACAAATTCTCTCATGCTGTGAATTGTATTGCGAACATTCAGTAAATGAGTTTAAGATCTCAATCAAATACATAAACATGTATACTCAAATAGTGAATATTCATTTATTAAAATAAATGATTACAATCATAAGGCGATTGCCTTAGGACACTTCTCTCATATCACTAACATGAATGTCTCGAGATCCGACAGTCTTGGAGGTCAAGCAAAAGTCCAACCGAAGGAGCCGGTTGGCAAAAGGTATGTTTTCTAGAGTGGAGTAGGTGAGGACGCATTCCCCGGAAGAGGGAACAGTAGACGTCGGTTCAATCTAGGGTTCCATTTGAAAACCCAAAGTCAGAACCAAGACAGCGCAGGCTGTTATTTATACATGATTTTATCATTACTGTTGTTCTGGAACTAACCCTGGTTGCAGAGGCAAGTGGTTCGAGTTTTTGTATCCCGGGCGCATGATGCCAGAGAGGACTCAGGCGCCCGAGAACACAGGCGCCTGTGTTGATACAGGCGCCCCAGATGGGGTTTTTTCCTATGGCTGCGAAGCTGAGCTAGCAGGTTACCACATCAACATTTGAGGCGCCCATGAGTAGTCAGGCACCCTAGACGTCGCAGGCGCCCTAGACGTCCAGGCGCCCTAGACGGGGGATAGACGTTGGCAGAGTCTTCGGATGAGGAGGCGCACAAATTGGTGATGTGGCAGGCGCCCTATAGCCTCACAGGTGCCCTAGATGCTAGTATAAAAGGGGGTTCACCCCTTGCTTCCAAATAACACTTCTCTCAACTCAAGCACTCAAACACTCAGTTCATTTTGCTCCATGCTCGAGTTCCAAGCCCCAACATCGCTCAAGATCGACGACCTTCTGCTCCGATCATCAAATTCATTTTCGGTCGTCGATATATTTATTTCAAGTGTTTTCATTTAATTCTGTATTTGTGATTCAATTTGTGTAACATTTCTCGAAATATAAAATTGCCCAACGAAAATGGTCAAGGACTGTGTGCCTTAGAGTAGGAGTCGTTACAGACTCCGAACCAAGTAAAAAGAAACGAGTTAGCATTGCTTTAATTTTCCACTGCGTATTATTCTATCGTATCCAAAATTTTATCGATTTTCACCCTCCCCCTCTATCGATTCTAAACGATCCCACAAGTGGTATCAGAGCGGGTGGCTCAAATCTTGTGCAACCATCAATTGAGCAATTTTCGGATTTCTTTTTAAAACTTTTTTTAAAATTTTCAAACGTTCGTAAATTTTCGTTCATCGAGGTTGGTGCAACACCACTCGATTCTTATTATTTTTTACCTACCCATTGCTAATCCAAGACTCAGTCTTGGAACAAAGATTCTTTTTCTTTGTAATTTTTCAGAACAAAAATTCTATAGTCATGCAAGAAGGCTACAACACCGTGTGACCACCACTCTTCTCTGGAGAAGATTTCTCCTACTAGAAGAGCAGGATGGAGGTCCACCTGAAAACTCACGTGGACATATGGATCATCATTTAGTCTGGACTGGAGATCCCTAAAAATGCACAAGGTGAGGAGCAAGGATACTCAAAGTGGGACGTTCCACTCAAAATGAAAATAGATGCAGACGCAAAAGTGACACAAACACTGTAATGTGGCTTAACCAAGGAAGAGCTCAACCGCATCGGCCCCTTCAGCAGCGCAAAGGAGCATTAGAGCAAGTTGATCGAGCTGCATGAGGGTACATCGGATACGCGGATTAGAAAATGAGATCTTCTACTCAACAAGCTGTACACCATCAAGATGCAGGATGGGGAAACAGCAGCACAGCTCCACACAAGGATCCAGGAGCTGATGAACGGACTACACACTATAGGTCATAAAGTGGAAAACCATGACCTAATAAGGTACACCCTAAACTCATTCCCAAGGAACTCATTGTGAGCATCAATGGTAGATGCTTATAAGGTTTCTAGGAACCTCCCAGTCATAAAACTCGATGAATTATTTTCTGAATTAGAGTTACATGAACAAACTAATACTGCACTGGTCGAGAAAAGTATAGCCTTTTTTGCAGGAAAAACTAAAGGAAAATTACAAAAGAAGAAGCTACAATCGATACCCGAGTCTGACTCCGATTCGGAGTCCAACGAGACGGATTCGATCATCCAGAACTGGTCCGGATGGCTCGCAACTACTACAGGTTGCTAAAGTATCAAAAGAACAAAAAGAAGACGACATAGAAGAAGGATGATCCAGCTGAACCCTCAATGAGCCAGAAGACTAAAAGCAACGTAACCTGTTATGGGTGCAACAAGAAGGGTCACTTCAAATCGGAGTGTCCTAACTTGAAGGAAAACAAGAAAACATGGAGGAAGAAGGGCTTCAAGCCACGTGGGATGAATCATCCTCGAAGGATAAAGAAGAGGCCCCGCACTCCAACCTCCTCGTATTGACCGCCTCGGAAGACCTCGATTCCGAGACAGATTCAGAACTGAAAGAAGACGTCGGCATCGGAAAGCTCTCGATCTCGGAGGACGGATGAATTACGGTAAGAGGGTTTCCCGAATCGGATCTTTATAACATAATTTCTTATTTGTCTTGCAAGCTGGCAAAAGCCAACGTCCGAGTTGAAACCCTCCGACAAGAAGTGAAAATCTTGAAAGAGGAAGTCAACTCAAGTTCCTTAACCGAGTCAGTTCAAGAAGGAACCTCAACTCAAGTTCAAAAGCTTGACGAAGAGAATTCCTCCTTGAAAACTCAAGTCAAGGAACTTAGAGTCACGTTAGAACGGTTTAATTTGGGTTCCAAGAATCTTGACATGATTCTTGGAAAACAGAAGTCAGTTCTAAATCGATCTGGACTTGGCTATCGAACCAACTCACGATACAGATCTTACTACTCTGTATTGAACCAAAATAGAACCCGAGTCCAAGCATGGGTCCCTAAGTTGAGTTTGAACAAACTGTTAGTGATATGAGAAAAGTGTCCTAAGGCAATCGCCTTATGATTTTAATCATTTATTTTAATAAATGAATATTCACTATTTGAGTATACATGTTTATGTATTTGATTGAGATCTTAAACTCATTTACTGAATGTCCGCAATACAATTCACAGCATGAGAGAATTTGTGATGAATTCACAACTAGTGATTATCTCTACATGTGCAATTGTGAAGTACTGAAATTGTCCCTAGTCGATGAATTGATAAATACGAACACTATCAATTCTGTTGAGACTAGCATGGGTTATTCTCTAATCTACTGATTCTCACAGGCGTGACATTGGGATGTCCGTTGATAAACATGAATGCTAGTTAAGGGAACTAGTTCATTGGAGTGACTGGCTGTAAAACTTCATATGGTAGTCTATATATAGATATGTCAATGAAGTTCTTACTGCAGCTTAAGTGCGATGTTCCTTTGACTTGCGGTGTTCAAGTCATCTTGGTCATGGAGACTTATACTTTGACATCTTAAGCAAGCATCTCCAAGGAGGTGTGGACCCAGGATGATTGGGTATATGCCGAAGTGCTCGAAGATGTTTGAACAGCCTACAAAGGATTCACCACTCCTTGCGAGGAGATGTATACCCAAGGCCTATCGTCGGATTGTTACTCGAAGCCTCTGGCCAGAGCATGACATGTTCAGAGTATGAATCTCTTAAATACATGAGAGTAATTAGAATCCGTAGGACGAGAAAACGTTACTTGGGCTAGGTGTGACGTAGTCAGCCTAGTGGGGACTGACACACATAGACCATGTCCTGAACCAAGTGGGTATAAGATGGTGAAGGGAATGGGGCACGATTCATGATTGCTGCTGAAGGGTTTCAGAATTGTTTCTAAGGTCAACCGTTGATCTTTCGATTAATTGGGGATCATGATGTACTACTAGGTGCCACTCATGATCGTTCTATAATTAATTGATTAATTATAGACGGCCAACATAAATTGAAAGCCTATTTAGTCACACGCACTACGAGTAATCTGAGGGATTTAAAACGAGTTGAAAATTGGAGTTTCCAATCAAGAGAGATTAGGTTTGGTTAAGCCAAACGATAAGTCGAATCTAAATTTTTCAGAGACGCATCGAAAGCGTAAAATGGCTTAGTCTTTTGAAGACTTAATAGATGAATTAAATAAGTTTAATTCATTGGGGCATGGCTTGGATGGGCCGGCCAAAGAGGGTCTCCATCCTCTTTGCTTGGCCGGCCACAACAAAGGGAGAGAACCAAATTTTTGGTTCAATTTATAAAATAAACCAAGTGTGGTTTGTTTTATAAAATTATGGATGATATAAATTTTTATATAATAAACCAAGGTTTGGTTTATTTTTCATGGAAATTAAAATGAACCATGGATTGGTTTATTTTATTTTATAAAATCAATCCAGGATTGATTTACCATAATAAGAAAATTTATTCCATAAGAAAAAGGAGACTTGATCGGTTTTTATCATGAATTAAAATATGATAAAACATGGCATGATGGAATAAGTCATAGAAAATTTATTCCATAAGAAAAAAGAGACTTGGCGGTTGAGAGGCCACTATATAAAGGACCCAAGGCAAGGCTTGGAAATCAATCGAAGTATTCTTGCCTGGGCTCTCTCCCTCTCCTCCCTTCTTTCTCTTGGCCGACCACAAGGCTCTTCTCCCTCTTCTTGTCGTGAGCACAAGGAGAAGCACCGAGGTGACAAAGTTCTTCCGTTGGGACGATCTTCCTCTCCGGCCATTATCACCTTGGGATTGGGCGCAAGTTATCTTCCTCCTCGCCGGAATTGTGATTCCGGCCAACCTTGGTAGTGAGTTTTTCCGATGTGATTACTTCTCTCTTGGTTTTCTTGTCGCGTTCTAGGAGAATCTAGTAGTTCTCGAGAACACGAAACTCGTGACTTTACGAAGTCATCCCGAAGATACTCGGCGTGGACGCGAATAGAGGCGGAGCTTCCGAGGGACGCTTACGGTTGGATCTCGTCCCTTCCTTCGAGTTACGCGAGGTAATACGTAAATTAGTTTACGTTTCTGCAAAATTTTAAATATATGATCATGTCTACACAAGATAAAGTTGCATGCTTAGATGTGTGGTTAAATAATTTGAGAAATGATTTATGCTAAACCTTCCGCTGCACTTAATTAATTTTAAAATTATGAACCCGCATCCATGTCAACATGCACCGGATCCCAACAGTGGTATCAGAGCTGGTTAGTGTTCGACATAATCATATAATTGTTTTTGCGGAAAACTTTATCATGATCTCAATTTTGGAAAATTTTCCAATTATGGAAACTTTCCAATTATGGTAAATTTTCGATTTAAGAATTTCAAAGTTTGAAAATCATCATAAAATTTCGTAAACTTTTGAAATATCCCTGTTTCTGAAATTTTATGATAATTGTGAAAACTTTCCATTTTTGAAAACTTTCCAATTTTGGAAATTCTCATTTTGGAAATTTCCAATTTTGGAAATACGTAAGTTTTCTTTGTACCAGAAACTTACAATTATTCTGAAAACCTTTTATTTTTGGAAACTTTCCATTTATGGAAAGCTCGCAATTTTGGGCACATTCTTTCAAGAAAGTCTAGACAAATTATGGGAATATTAATTGGCATTTAAATTCATAATTGGAAATTAAATTATTTACAAAATTCTCTATTTTGGATTGAGCCTCGGGGAGCCGTCCAATTTAAAGTTAGTTGTTTTAATTAAATTTACTAAATTGAATTTAAACTGTCAAATTCTTATTTTGGATTGAGCCTCGGGGAGCCGTCCAAATTAAGTTATTGATATTAATTTTTCATAAATAAAATATGTGATCAAATCTTGAAAATTTTTGAGGTGATTCTCAAACGATAATTTCCTTATTTGATTTATGAGATGATGCTCTTACATATTATTGTCTCCAAAATTAATTAGGAAAATTATTTCTTATAGAGTATATTTCCTTAAATAAGATTTTCATGAAAATAATATGTGGTTGAATTAAGAGAATCTGTCTCTTAATTTAATAAGATTTGATTTAGAGAAATCAAAGTCTTAAACATATTAATTCCGAAATTGATTATGATAATTTAGGAAATTGTTTCCCAAAAATAATTCCTTGAATAAAGTATGAAATTAGAATTAGAAAATTCGGTTCCTAATTCAATGAGACTTGATAAATTAAGTCACATACATACTTTATTAAGGAAATCGTTAGAACATGACATAATTATATGTCATGAATGTGCATAAAAGAAAAGAATGAGAACCAAAACCCCTTACAAAATATTAAGGTCAACACCTTCCATTAATATGGTTAGAACCAGAGTTTTGTTTCTCGTTTGGGTTGATGGACACATCCATGCCCGTCTTGAACCTTAACATGTTCAAACCATGGAATTAGTTTATGATTAATATAGTTGGTGTCAGAGGTGAATCCTTAGTTTTGGTTGTTGGACACATCCAAACCTGACTAAACGGTTGAATGAGCTCCAACCATATTAAAACCATTTCTTGATTAATGGGTCAGCCTTAAGCTTGGAGCATCGATTTGTTGTGCCACAGCCAAGGTCGATGTAAAGAGAGGTGCAGTTGGGTGCTATGTATATTGTTGCATACTTGTTAATGAGTTAACAACCCAATGATATACGCAAACATTCAATTAGTTGATAGCATAATGTGATAGTTACATATGTGTAATATGTAATCGGTATAATTACCTACCTTCTGTAACACCCAATAATTTTCATGAATTATTAGGATTTTTCTGAATTTACTGGCAATTATTCGAAATAAAAATAAAAAGAAAAAGAAAAGGGTCGGACGGAAGTTTGATCTCGCGACCACACGACAAGCTAGTCCTTAAGTGGGCTCGGCTAACCAGAAGGTTGGGGATATCAAACACAGAAAAGGATGGATCGAAATTATGTTATAGGTAAGTAAGTCCTTTTCATGAAGAGGTGTTTCAACTTCCGCTTATGTTGCGTTAAATCCCCTTTAGGTTAGGGGGAGTCGGCGGAAAACAGGGGGAAGGGGGCTGCGAAAACAAGGAGAAAATAAGGGTTTTCTTCCTCCTTCTTCTTCCTCTTCAGTAGAGAACCTAGGGCTTCTTCCCTAGGGCCAAGGAGTGAAGTTTCTCGCAAGGAAGAGAAAAGGAGTCCTACGCTAGGATTTTACTACATACTAGTGAGTTTTCTTCAAGCAAAGGGGGGTAAGTAGATCACTCACTGCAATAGAAGTAGTTTCGTCATGTATTTCTCGTTGTAGAACTATGTTTTGTGATCTAAGTGCATGCTTTAAGACTATTTTAAATTGTGTGTTTAAGTTTCTCAAGAAGACATATTTCTTATTATAGAACTTAACCTTGAGTAGGTTTCGTGTATGTGAATCTAAGCATGATAAGACCAAGTTCTTGAAAAGTCCCAAAAATGAGTTTTGGGTTAAGGGCATGCAAGATGCTCGATGAAAGTTCCAAGTAAGAAAGGTAAAGGTTTGTAGTGCCAGATTTATGAGGAAAAAAAAGATAGCTTGATAAGTATAAACATTATGAGTAAGAAAGTATTTTACTTTTGTAAAGTGATATGTATCGGGCAAATGAGAGGCCCACAGAAAGTGAGAAAGAAGCTCTAATAGGGTGTGGTGGCTAGCTACCCCGAAACCTATTAGGGATGCATGCAATGGTACATTGATACCAGGTACAATGTCAAGGCCTAGAAAGTTGATTATTATTTTGAAGTATATGAGTATATGTAAGTGTTTTCAGTTAAGTACATGTTTTGTTATGTATGTTAACGTTGTTATGTTACAAGCATGTTAAAAAGCAAGAGCAAGGCAGTTAGTGTTTTAAAGTATGGAAACGTATAAGTATCAAGTCTCAAAAGAAATCATGAGCATGTTATGTTTGCAAGTGTTTTAATGCAAGTAAATGTTTTCAAGCATGATTGAGCATGATAATTATATGAAAGTTCCCATGTGCAAGTATTTCCAAGTGCATGTATTTTGAAGCGAGCATCCTTTGAAAAGAGCATGTTTATCATTGATCACATGGATTTGTGAGTTAGGATTTACTTACTAAGCAAATCGCTTATTAGTTGCATTTCCTTCTATTGCAGATAAAGGTAAAGAAAAAGCATAAGCTAAGGAGGCGAACGGGACTTGCATTAATGTTCAGTGGCGGCGGAACCGTGGGAGAGATCTTTGGGTTAAGTCTTCTAAAAACTTGTGGTTGGTGTTTTGGATTGGTAGAACGTAATGATTTTGTTTAAACTTCGCATAGAGACAAAGTTGAGTACAAACTCTAGTATAGATTTCATATGTTTTGGATAGTTTATTAAATTCTGCAGAGATCCTAATTGCAAGTTAATGGGTTTGTTTTGGGTTGCCAAGATGTTTATAAAACTAGTATAGAGTATAGATTTTGAGTTATTTATCTATATGCTATGGAAGTGTACGAATTATGGATCCTTGAAAGGATTCCCCAGGTCTCAGACTGCAGCTTTCAGGCGTGCCAGTCGACTGGTTCAGATACGAGTCGACGGCCATATTGAACAGAACCCTTTTGTTCGATGCACCAGTCGACTGCCAAGACGCCAGTCGACTGGTGCCGCGCACAGAAAGCTTCTGTGGTTGACACCAGTCGACTGGCCTTCTAGCAGTCACTGGTGCCATTGAAAAAAAAATTCAGAGCAAGTTAAGGGAAGTCATGTAGTTGTAACCTAAGGCTAAGGATAAGGTAAAGTTAAGGTTAAGTAAAAGTGACGTCTGCCTTAAGGAAGAGAAGTCGGGTCGTCACACCTTCATAGCTAAGAATAACTTGATGGACTCCAGCCATGGTTGTTCTTATCTATGGTTGGATATCAACCTATTTGGAGATGTTCCTACAATCTCCCGAATTGATAAAAAGGGTTATTCAATTCGAAAAATAAATAGGATTTAATTAATATATATTGATGCATTCTTTATCATTCTCATCACATAACCTTAATTTGTATTTCTAGGATAATCACCTGATCATGTCTTTCTGAATTTGCATTCCATTTTGGACACCAATAAGTTAACTAAGGCCAAAAGGACTGAAAAGGCACCAAAAGGCACTTGCCAACACTGCGGCAAGGAGAGCCACTGGCGAAGAAACTGCAAGGTTTATCTTGAGTCCTTGAAGAAGAAGGCATCCGGTGCCCCATCCTCTTCAGGCATCTTCGTTATTGAATGTCAATATATTTCCTCGTACACCTGGGTACTTGATACTGGGTGTAGCTCACATATATGTAATGACATACACGGGCTAAGGAATAGGAGAAGACTCGTCAAGGGAGAAGCGAATTTGCGAGTTGGAAATGGAGCAAAGATTGCAGCTATTGCCATCGAAACATATTTGCTAAAGCTCCCTACTAGACTTGTCTTAGAATTGGATAATTCTTATTTTGTTCCTTCGTTAATAAAGAACATTGTATCTATTTCATGCTTGAATGAAAAGGGTTACCATTTAACTTTTAGTAACAATTGCTGTTACATAACTTTAAATGGTGTCCTTTATGGGACCGGAACTTTATGCAATGGTATCTACACGTTAGATTTATCTGGTGACGTTTTCAATATCGAAGTTAGCAACAAACGTGCTCGAATAGATAATCAAATAGACTCCTATAGGTGGCATTGTCGTCTTTGCCATGTAAGCTAGAAACGCATGACCAAATTACACCGATGTGGAATTCTGGAATCATTTGAACCTGGTTCATTTGATACATGTGAATCATACTTAAAAGGCAAGATGACCAAATTACCCTTTTCCGAAAAAGGTAAACCAATGGGAGAATTGCTTGGTCTAATACATACTGATGTCTGTAGACCAATGTCAACTCTTGCACAAGGAGGCTATAGCTACTTCATTACCTTTATCGATGATCACTCACGATTCGGGTATATGTTCTTAATGAATCACAAATCTGAAGCTTTTGAGAAATTCAAAGAGTTTAGAAGTGAAGTAGAGAAATAGCTTGGCAAAAGTATTAAGATACTTCGATCCGATCGGGGTGGTGAATAATTAAGTCAAGAGTTTCAAGATTATCTTAGGAACAATCGGATATTGTCTCAATGGACACCGCCATATACACCATAGCATAATGGTGTATCTGAGAGGCATAACCGAACCTTGATGGACATGGTTAGATCTATGATGAATCATGCAACTCTTCCAAAATCCTTTTGGGGCTATGCGCTTAAGACAGCTGTTTACTTGCTAAACAGAGTCCCGACCAAGGTAGTCTCTACTACTCTATATGAGACGTGGAATAGTAAGAATCCTCATTTATCTCACCTAAAGATATGGGGTTGTCCTGCTTATGTAAAGCGGACTGTATCAGACAAATTGGATGCTAAGTCTGATAAATGTATATTTATTGGATACCCTAAGGAAACGAAGGATTACCAATTCTATCATCCCTTGGAACAAAAGGAGTTTGTTTCAAGGCATGTTGTATTTCTAGAAAAAGAATTTCTTTTAAAAGAAAACAATGGGAGTAGCATTAAACTTGAAGAAGTTCAAGAAACTCCAATAGACATTACAAAGACACCTAGTCTAGACACACAACCAATAACTCATAATGATGAGCTATCAGTTGAACCTAAAACAACACCACTTCTTCGTAGGTCTGATAGGACACGCAATATTCCAGAGAGATACGAATTTCTCATAAGTGAATCGAACGACGTGTTACTCATTAACGATGACGAACCTATCAGTTATGAAAATGTTCTGAAAAAATTCATAAAGGGATAAATGCCTTGAAGCCATGAAGTCGGAAATGGATTCCATGTACGAAAATCAAGTATGGGACTTGGTTAACCCACCTGAAGGGATTAAGCCCATAGGGTGCAAGTGGGTTTTCAAGAAGAAAACCGACATGGAAGGTAATGTTGTTACCTTTAAGGCTAGATTAGTGGCAAAAGGATATTGTCAGAAACAAGGAATTGATTATGACGAAACCTATTCGCTAGTAGCTATGCTTAAATCCATTCGGATGCTCTGGCCATAGCAGCTCATTATGATTATAAGATATGGCAAATGGATGTGAAAATAACTTTCCTTAATGGAAACCTGCTTGAGGATGTATACATGATACAACCTGAAGGTTTCACATCGATCAATAAAACCAATGTATGCAAGCTTCGACGATCCATATATGGACTAAAGCAAGCATCCAGGAGCTGGAACATCCGTTTTGATGAGGCAATCAAAGACTTTGATTTCTCACAAAATCCTGACGAACCTTGTGTGTACAAGAAGGTTAATGGGAGTGCAGTCGTATTCCTGGTGTCATATGTCGATGACATATTATTTATTGGAAACGATATATCAGTCTTACAGTAAGTTAAAATTTGGTTGTCCAAAACATTCTCCATGAAAGACCTGGGAGAAGCAACTTATATCCTTGGGATTAGAGTCTATAGAGATAGATCAAAACGGTTGCTTGGTCTTCCGCAGTCTACATATATAGACCGAGTGCTAGAAAGGTTTAGCATGTCAAAATCCAAGAAAGGTTACCTTCCCATCAGGCATGGGATCAACCTTTCGAAGTCTATGTGTCCGCGCACAGAAGACGAGAGGATTTGCATGAATAAGATTCCTTATGCATCCGCGATACGATCTATCATGTATGCTATGTTATGTACTAGGCCCGATGTATCGTATGCTCTGAGCGTCACAAGCAGATACCAGTCTGATCCAGGAATGGATCATTGGGCAGCTGTCAAGACAATCCTCATGTACTTGAGAAGAACTAAGGATGTGTTCCTAATATATGGAGAAGGTGATATGGTAATACGTGGGTATACAGATGCCAGTTTCCAGACAGATAAGGATGACTCCAAATCTCAGTCCAGATACGTATTTATTTTGAATGGAGGCACAATAAGTTGGAAGAGTTCCAAGCAAGACACCGTAGCGGATTCTACCACGGAAGCGGAATATATTGCAGCTTCGAAAGCAGCAAAGGAAGCAGTCTGGATCAAGAAGTTTGTCTCAGAACATGGTGTGGTTCCAACCATTGATGAAGCAATACCGGTTTATTGCGACTACAATGGAGCTATTGCACAAGCGAAGGAACCAAGGTCTCATCAGCGATCCAAACATGCGCTTCGCCGCTATCATCTGATCAAAGAGATTATAAGTAGGAATGATATACAAATTGAGAAAATTCCCACTGGAAGGAATTTAGCGGATCCTTTAACTAAGGCCTTGCCTCAAAGCAAGTTTGAGGGTCATGTTAGAGCCTATGGTATTGGATACCGTAGCGATTGGCATTAGGCCAAGTGGGAGTTTGTTAGTGATATGAGAAAAGTGTCCTAAGACAATCGCCTTATGATTGTAATCATTTATTTTAATAAATGAATATTCACTATTTGAGTATACATGTTTATGTATTTGATTGAGATCTTAAACTCATTTACTGAATGTCCGCAATACAATTCACAGCATGAGAGAATTTGTGATGAATTCACAACTAGTGATTATCTCTACATGTGCAATTGTGAAGTATTGAAATTGTCCCTAGTCAATGAATTGATAAATACAGACACTATCAATTCTGTTGAGACTAGCATGGGTTATTCTCTAATTAGCTGATTCTCACTGGCTAATGACATTGGGATGTCCGGAGATAAACATGAATGCTAGTTAAGGGAACTAGTTCATTGGAGTGACTGGTTGTAAAACTTCATATTGTAGTCTACATATAGATATGTCAATGAAGTTCTTACTGCAGCTTAAGTGCGATGTTCCTTTAACATGCGGTGTTCAAGTCATCTTGGTCATGGAGACTTATACTTTGACATCATAAGCAAGCATCTCCAAGGAGGTGTGGACCCAGGATGATTGGGTATAAGCCGATGTGCCCGAAGATGATTGAACAGTCTACAAAGGATTCACCACTCCTTGTGAGGAGATGTATGTTGGTGCAGAAAGCACCCAAGTCGAACCTGAGTTTTGATAATGGCAAAAGGGTTCAAAAGTTAAGGTATAATGTTTATCTAACATGCTACTCAAGTGTGCAGGAAAAGTCCTAGTGAAGGAATGCTAGGCACCTGGCAAAGGAATGCCAGGATACAAAGACCTAGCGAAGGACCGCTGGGCACCTAGCGAAGGGCTGCTAGGAGACGAAGACCTAGCGAAGGACTGCTAGGCACCAGGTGAAGGACAGCTTGGTACTGAAGCCCTAGTGAAGGACTGCTAGGCACCAGGCGAAGGACAGCTTGGGATTGAAGACCTGGCGAAGGAATGCTAGGCACCGGGCGAAGGATAGCTTGGTATCCAAGACCTAGCAAGGGACCGCTGGGCAAAAGTCCAACCGGAGGAGCCGGTTGGCATCAGGTACATTCTCCCGAGAGGAGTAGGTGAGGACGCGTTCCTCGTCGAGGGAACAGTAGGCGTCGATTCGACCTAGGGCTCCATTTTGGAGGCCCAAAGTCAGAACCAAGACAGCTAAGGCTGTATAAACTAACATCTTACTGCTTTATGTTGTTTTGGACTAACCTTGGACGCAGGACCGAAGGAACGAGTGTCTGCAGCTCAAAGAGCCTCAAAGGAGTGAGCCAGCAGCTGACCAGGGTGCCCGGAGTGTCCCGGGCGCCCCCAAGGTGAACACAAAACACATGAAGCAAAGGCAGGCTTCGACAGCTCATGGGTGGGGCGCCCCCATGCTCCCGGGCGCCCCCCATGCTCCCGGGCACCCCCAGCGTCCCGGGTGCTCCCAGTTGAAGCTAAAGAAGCAGCACCCAGCGAAGCCAACGGATAAGAGGAGACCCGGTCAACGCGGGAGCCCCCAGCGTTCCAGGCGCCCTCGTCAAAGTCTGATCCTGAATTTTAAGGGATTAGAGCTGACCGAGAATGAATCGGATCGGCTGACACGTGGGGGGGGGGGGGCGCCCTCGACGTTCCGGGCGCCCCCAGGGGCTATAAATAGGCCCTCGACCCCAAGGCTTCCAACAATCAATTCTTCCAATGCATTCACGCTCTTCTGCTCCCACGCTCGCCTCCGGAAACCTCCCGACTCGAGATACAAGCGCCGATGACGTCCTCCTGCATCAAAAATCCAATCGACACTGGACGTCGGTAACAAAGAGCTTTCTTTAAAGTTTACATTACTATACTTGTAATTCAATCTTGTAAACTGGTTTTGCGAAAATATAGAATTGCCCACAGAAAACGGTCAACGACCATGGGCCTTGGAGTAGGAGCCGACCGCGACTCCGAACCAAGTAAAAAACTTGGCGTTTGCGTGTTTGATTTAAATTTCCGCTACATAATTTCTCTAACTTATTAATCCGAACGTTTTACGATATTCACCCCCCCTCTATCGTTTCTCTCGATCCAACAAGTGGTATCAGAGCGGGAAAGCTCAAACTTGGTGCAACCACCAGTTTGAGAATTTTTTAGATTTTTACGAATTTTTTTTATTTTTTTGTTTGAAATTCTTCTCGTTAATCGAGGTTGGTGCAACACCTCGATATTTAATTTTCTTTATCCCGCACTACTAATCCAAGACCAAGTCTTGGGATAAAGTTTTTCTTTCTCTTATCTCCTTTTCAGATAAAATCCCTAATGGCCATGCAAGAAGAATTCAGCACAGCCAAACCTCCACTTTTCAGTGGAGAAGACTTTTCCTACTGAAAAAGTCAAATGGAGGTCCACCTGAAAACTCAGGTGGACATGTGGATAATCATCCAATCCGGACTGGAGATTCCCAAGAATGCTGAAGGAGTACCTCAGACCTACACAGAGTGGGACACTGCTCTGAAACGGAAGATTGAACCTGATGCAAAAGCAACCCAGACCCTCCAATGCGGCTTAACAAAAGAGGAGCTGAACCGGGTGGGTCCTTTCAACAGTGCCAAGGAGCTGTGGGGGAAACTGATCGAGCTGCACGAAGGAACATGAGACACTCGGATCAGCAAGAGTGAACAAGCTGTATACCATCAAAATGACCGACAACGAAACAACAGCTCAACTCCATGCCCAAATTCAGGAACTAATGAACAGACTGCACACCATAGGTCACAAGATAGAAAACCGTGACCTAATAAGGTACGCTTTAAATGCTTTCCTAAGAAACACCTTGTGGGCATCTATGGTAGATGCATACAAGGTTTCAAGGGACCTCTCAAAAATTAAATTAGATGAATTGTTTTCTGAATTAGAATTACATGAGCAGACTAACTGCACCCTTGCCGAGAAAGGCATTGCCTTTATTGCAGGTAAATCTGAAAAGAAATCCAAGAAGAAACCTCAACCAACACCTGAGTCTGAATCAGACTCAGACTCTGAAGATGAAGGAGATCGACCAAAGCTGGTCCGACTAGCTAGAAACTACTACAAAGAATTGAAGAACCAAACCAATAGAAGGAAAGCCAGCCGAAGAAAGGATGAACCAACTGAACCCGCAAATGAAAAGAGCAAGCCCAACGTAACCTTTTATGAGTGCAAGAAAAGCAGGGCCACTACAAAACCGAATGCCCTAATATGAAGGAAGCAAAGAAGACAAGGAAGAAGAAAGTACTTCAAGCAACGTGAGACGATCCTCCTCCGAGGATGAANAATGGCCATGCAAGAAGGATTCAGCACAGCCAGACCTCCACTTTTCAGTGGAGAAGACTTTTCCTACTGGAAAAGTCAAATGGAGGTCCACCTGAAAACTCAGGTGGACATGTGGATAATCATCCAATCCGGACTGGATATTCCCAAGAATGCTGAAGGAGTACCTCAGACCTACACAGAGTGGGACACCGCTCTGAAACAGAAGATTGAACCTGATGCAAAGGCAACCCAGACCCTCCAATGCGGCTTAACAAAAGAGGAGCTGAACCGGGTGGGTCCTTTCAACAGTGCCAAGGAGCTGTGGGGGAAACTGATCGAGCTGCACGAAGGAACATGAGACACTCGGATCAGCAAGAGAGATCTGCTCCTGAACAAGCTGTATACCATCAAAATGACTGACAACGAAACAGCAGCTCAACTCCACGCCCAAATTCAGGAACTAATGAACGGACTGCACACCATAGGTCACAAGATAGAAAACCATGACCTAATAAGGTACGCTTTAAATGCTTTCCTAAGAAACACCTTGTGGGCATCTATCGTAGATGCATACAAGGATTCAAGGGACCTCTCAAAAATTAAATTAGATGAATTGTTTTCTGAATTAGAATTACATGAGCAGACTAACTGCACCCTGGCCGAGAAAGGCATTGCCTTTATTGCAGGTAAATCTGAAAAGAAATCCAAGAAGAAACCTCAACCAACACCTGAGTCTGAATCAGACTCAGACTCTGAAGATGAAGGAGATCGACCAAAGTTGGCCCGACTAGCTAGAAACTACTACAAAGAATTGAAGAACCAAACCAACAGAAGGAAAGCCAGCCGAAGAAAGGATGAACCAGCTGAACCCGCAAATGAAAAGAGCAAGCCCAACGTAACCTGTTACGAGTGCAAGAAGAAGGGCCACTACAAAACCGAATGCCCTAACTTGAAGGAAGCAAAGAAGACAAGGAAGAAGAAAGCACTTCAAGCAACGTGAGACGAGTCCTCCTCCGAGGAAGAAGAAGAGGTCCCACAATCAAACCTACTCGCACTAACCGCCTTAGAAGAAGTCGAGACCGAGTCACAATCAGAATAGGATGACGGCAGACTGACATTTTCAGAGGACGGCGAAATCAACGTAAGTGGATTTACTAGAAGTCAATTAAATGAATTAATATCTTATCTTTCTCGAGATTTGGCGAAAGCTAAACTCCGAGTCGAATCCCTCAGACAAGAAGTAAAACTCCTGAAAGAGGGAGCTGACTCTAAACCCTTAACTGAGAAGGTTCAAGTAGGAACCTCTAATCAAGTTGAAAAACATGAGAAAGAGAATTCCTCCCTGAAAACTCAGGTTAAGGATCTTAGATCAGCTTTAGAACGATTCACTTCTGGTTCCAAGGGTCTTGACATGATTCTTGGAAACAGAAGTCCGTTCTAAATCGATCCGGACTAGGCTATAGAACCAAATCTAGACAAAGATCCTATTTTGCTGTACTGAATCAGTCCAGAAATAAAGTTCAGGCATGGGTACCTAAACTGTACCTGAACAAACTAACTGGATCAAATCAGTATTGGATCCCCAAGGACAAGATTCACATCTTGCCTAACCATTACCGTGGCTTTAGTCCAGGGGGAGCCAAATTAAAAACTATATTTATTGTTAGATAGAATTTAATTCTTGATTGCAAATTGCTTGGTTGATTGTTTATTTAATTTCTGCAATTTACCATGCTTAGACTTAGGAATGGTTAGCGTAAGGACTGAACAAACTTAACTGAAATTTGAACAACATAGTATTGGGTGGCGGTGAGATGATAGTACGTTAGGGAAACCAATTCTAATAAGGTCAAGTATACTTGGTCTCTTTAGACTGGTGAAACTAGCCGAAGCTACCGATCCAAGACCCAAACTAGTTAGACCAGAATTTTTCAAAGATTAATTTTGAAAATGAAATTTCATTAAAAGACTTTGTCAAGGAAAGGGTTGATGATCTAATAAGGCTACGACCAAAGAAGGCCTAGTGCCTTGCCAAGACCTGGAAGATAATTTTTGAAATTCAAATTCAAATTATTGTTTGTCAAATTCAAATCTAACACAAATTATCAGTTAGGTGTAGATTCAAACATTTCTTTTCAAAATAAATTTAATTGTTTTCAAAAATTAATTTAAGGTTTTCAAAATAATTTTTCAAAATAATTTTACTTATCAAAACCTGTCTCACAAAACCTGTAAGGCTAACGTGATTGAAAACCCTAGATTTGGGTGAGACAGACTAGGCAGTGAAAATCAATTTAAGCTATTCCTGACTCTAATTGGATCCAAATCAACATAACTCTTTATGTGTAGGAACATAAAGATTTGGACCAATGAATGTTGGATAGTGGCTGCTCCAGACACATGACTGGAGATAAATTGAAATTCACCAAACTCAAGTTCAAGAACTTAGGCTTAGTGGCATTTGGCAACAATGCTACACTAAAAGTAATTGGGTCAAGTAATATTGAACTTAAATCTGACTTTGTTATTAAGAAAGTTCTTTTGGTTGAAAACTTCAATTTTAACTTGCTTAGCATAAGTCAGTTATGTGATTCTGGGTATATAGTCACCTTCAATAATTCTAACTGCCTGATTAGAAACGTACAAGACTCAGAAATCATGCTTAAGGGCACTAGGAAAAATAATGTTTACACTATAAACCTTCCCTTAGTACCCAAATGCATGTTAACTCAGTTAGAACAATCAAATCTCTGGCATAGGAGACTAGGTCACACTAACCTAAGAATTATCTCAAAAATCACCCAACTTGGCCTAATTAAAGGTATTCCCAAAATGAAAAACCATGAAAACTTGATATGTGAATCATGCAATCAAGGTAAACAAACCAGATCTAATCACAAACTAATTCAATCTGATCTAACTCAAACCACACTTGAGCTCCTGCACCTTGACCTATTTGATTCACATGGAGCCAAGTCACTAAGCGGAAACCGGTACTGCTTAGTAATAGTTGATGAGTACTCAAGGTTTACCTGGGTTAGGTTTCTAAAGACAAAGATGAAACCCTAAACCATTTTAATGAATTCTGTAAGCTAATTGAAAATCAAAATGATACTAAAATCAAAAGACTTAGGAGTGACCACGGGGGAGAATTTGAAAATCAACGGTTCGAGGAATTTTGTAAGATAAATGGATACATACATGAATTTTCGTGTCCTAGAACCCCCCAACAGAATGGGATAGTCGAAAGAAAAAAATAGAACTCTACAGGAAGCCGCTAGGGTTATGCTCAATGAATTTAACTTAGCCAACCAATATTGGGCAGAAGCAATTAGTACGGCTTGCTACATCCAAAATAGGGTCCTGATTAACAAGCGACACAACAAAACACCCTATGAACTATATTACCATAGACTTCCAAATCTACACTACCTAAGGGTCTTTGGATGCAAAGTCCATATCCTAAACACCAAAGACTACTTAGGAAAATTCTAGTCCAAGTCAACCCCAGGCTTCTTCTTAGGATATTCAACAACAAGTAGAGCCTATAGGGTTTACAACAACCAAACTAAGAAAATCGAAGAAACAACCAACCTAATATTTGATGAAGAAATTAACTCAAATCCAAATCTAACTTCATCAAACACTGATCAAGAAGATAATCAACAAATTGGTGAATCCCTAATTGAACCCATAAACGAACTAACTATTGAACCAACTAGTGAGTCAAATGAACAAAGTGTCGAACCAATAATTGAACCAGCTCAAAGAGTTGAATCAAATAGTGAACCAAACCGACCAGCCGGACCTGAGACTGAACCAAGTTCTAGAAAAACTAAGAAACCCAGACTCAGTCACCCATCCGATCAAATTGTGGGTTATCCAACTCTAGGAGTCAAACTAGATCCTCCTATAGAAACCTTAGTCAAATAGCAATGATTTCAAAAATAGAACCTAAGACTATAGATGAAGCCCTACCTGATCCTGATTGGATCATAGCTATGCAAGAAGAATTAGCACAATTTGAGAGAAACCAAGTCTGGGAACTAGTGCCTAAACCTGAAGGCAAATCCATCATTGACACTAAGTGGGTTTTTAGGAATAAGCTAAATGATCAAGGAGAAATAGTAAGAAATAAAGCCCGCTTAGTAGCGAAGGGATTCAGCTAAGTAGAAGGATTAGATTACGACGAAACATATGCCCCAGTAGCTAGACTTGAGTCCATTAGGATGTTACTAGCCTTTGCATCCCATAAAGGATTTAAGTTATACCAAATGGATGTAAAGTCAGCCTTTCTAAATGGATTTATTAAAGAAGAAGTTTATGTAGGACAACCCCCTGGGTTTGAGGACTTAGAAAGACCTGACCACGTTTACAAACTTACTAAAGCACTATATGGACTAAAACAAGCACCTAGGGTCTGGTATGAACGCTTATCAACTTACTTAATTTCTAAAGAATTTAAACAAGGACAAATTGACTCAACCTTATTTATTAAAACCCTAGGAAAAGATATATTTATTGCCCAAATCTACGTAGATGACATAATCTTTGGATCCACCAATTCAAACTTTCTAAAAGAATTTGTTAAGATAATGGAAGATGAATTTGAAATGAGCTTAGTTGGTGAGCTTAACTTTTTCCTTGGCTTACAAATTAAACAAACTAGAGATGGAAACTATGTCCATCAATCCAAATATGCTAAAGAGTTAATAAAGAAATTTAAAATGGATAACTCTAAAAGCATAAGTACCCCCATGGCTACTAATATAAAAATAGACAGTGACCCTGATGGTAAACCAGTAGACCTTAAACTCTATAGAAGTATGATAGTAGTCTACTATACCTTACAGCCAGCAGACCTGACATTCTTTTTGCTGTAGGGATGTGCGCTAGATACCAAACCTGTGCTAAGGAAACGCACTTAGCAGCCCTAAAAAGAATACTAAGATATGTAAATGGCACACTAAATGTAGGGATTTGGTATCCTAGAACCTCAACCTTTGATTTGTCAGGATACTCGGATTCTGACTATGCAGGTTGCAAATTAGATAGAAAGAGCACAAGTGGAAGCTGCTAACTATTAGGACATAGTCTAGTAAGTTGGTGCAGCAGAAAACAACACTGTAGCTTTATCCACAACTAAAGCTGAATATGTTGCCTTAGGAGAATGTGTAGCACAACTTCTATGGATGATGCACACTCTTAAGGACTTTCAGCTCAACTACACTCAAACTCAAGTATTCATTGACAATATAAGCTCAATTAATCTAACTAAGAACCCAATCCAACACTCCAGAACTAAACACATAGAAGTTAAACATCACTTCGTAAGAGACCACGTAGCCAGGGGTGAAATAGTACTTAAGCATATAGACTCTAAATCCAACTTAGCTGACATATTCACAAAACCCCTACCTGAGTCTGAGTTCAGCTCACTAAGAAGGCAGTTAGGATTATGCCTGGTAGAATAGGTTTAGTCTACTATTGGGTTTCATACTTAAAATCAGTATTAAAGTAGTTTTTAAAATGCTTTCAAAATCAGCTTTTACTTAGTTTTGAAAAGGTTTAAAATAAATTTTTTTGACTTAGTTTTATTTTCAAAACTACCCCTTTTTCAAAACTAGGGCTTTTTCGCAAATGGACTTAGCCTAGGTCCTAACCCTAGAACTGCATGCACCTATAGATTTAGAAGCCAGCATCTCACAAGCACCTTAGGATACTGTTGATTGATAACCTAGAATGGGTTGAGATGCTTAGATCTTTGCCTTAATTCAAGATGCTTTAAGTCAGTGCATCTGCAGTAATTGGGGCACTAAATACAACTTACAATGTAATCAAGTTAAGTGTCAAGTTAAGAAAATCTAACTTGAACAACACACTTAACTTGACTAACCCTAGCGAAAACTACTGTTTATAACAGTTAGTAAATAGCTAATTGGGTTAGACAGGTCCCTAAAAGAGAAAATTGAAACTGATTTGGTTTAATTCTGGTCATGAATTGGTTCAGTAGAGCAAAATCATGCAAGTTATTTTCCTTTATGCAATTTAATTATCCTGTTTCTGCTGTATATATTTGTTTTTGATATATGGCAAAGGGGGAGAGATAGGAAAGGAGAAAGTTTAAATTTTTTTTTCAAAATTTTTTTTCCCTTATTCAAAAAGTACTTAATTAAGTTTTTCAAAAGTACTAAGTCTTTCAAAGCACTAAGTTTTTCTAAGTACTTAAGTTTTTTTTTAAAATAAAACTTCCCTAAGTACTTATGTTTTTCAAAACTTCCCTATGTACTTATGTTTCTCAAAACTTCACTAAAGTACTTAAGTCTTTCAAACTTTCCTAAATACAAACATTCCTAAGTGCTTAAAACTAAAGTTTTTCAAAAATTACTAAGTACTTTCAAACTTAAAAGTTTTCAAAACTTATTGAGTACTTTAAACTTAAGCCTTCAAAATTTTTTCCTTAATACTCAAACTTAAGTTTTCAAGATCCTTCTTATGTTTTCAAAATTGTCTAAATATTTAAACTTAAATATTCTACAAGTTTTCCAAAATACACAACCAAAATTATTTTGGAAAATATAAAGTTTCTGTTGAAAATTATTCTAAGTAAAATTAAATCCATCTTTAAGACTTAGAAGTTATTTTCAAAAACCCCACGAACTTTTGAAAAATCTAGGGGGAGATTCCTCCTAGGGGGAGGAAACAAAATTCCGTTTAAAATGCTCTGATTAACTTAACTTTTTGAACCAGGGTTGCCATAAATCAAAAAGGGGGAGATTGTTGGTGCAGAAAGCACCCAAGTCAAACTTGAGTTTTGATAATGGCAAAAGGGTTCAAAAGTTAAGGTATAATGTTTATCTAACATGCTACTCAAGTGTGCAGGAAAAGTCCTAGCGAAGGAATGCTAGGCACATGGCAAAGGAATGCCAGGATACAAAGACCTAGCGAAGGACCGCTGGGCACCTAGCGAAGACTGCTAGGCACTAGGCGAAGGACAACTTGGTACTGAAGCCCTAGCGAAAGATTGCTAGGCACCAGGCGAAGGACAGCTTGGGATTGAAGACCTGGCGAAGGAATGCTAGGCACCGGGCGAAGGATAGCTTGGTATCCAAGACATGGCAAGGGACCGCTGGGCAAAAGTCCAACCAGAGGAGCCAGTTAGCATCAGGTACATTCTCCCGAGAGGAGTAGGTGAGGACGTGTTCCCCGTCGAGGGAACAGTAGGCGTCGGTTCGACCTAGGGCTCCATTTTGGAGGCCCAAAGTCAGAACCAAGACAGCTAAGGCTGTATAAACTAACATCTTACTGCTTTATGTTGTTTTGGACTAACCCTGGATGCAGGACCGAAGGAACGAGTGTCTGCAGCTCAAAGAGCCTCAAAGAGTGAGGCAGCAGCTGACCAGGGCTCCCGGAGTGTCCCGGGCGCCCCCAAGGTGAACACAAAACACATGAAGCAAAGGTAGGCTTCGACAGCTCATGGGCGGGGCGCCCCCGTGCTCCCGGGCGCCATGCTCCCGGGCGCCCCCAGTTGAAGCTAAAGAAGCAGCACCCAGCGAAGCCAACGAATAAGAGGAGACCCGGTCAATGCGGGCCCCCCAGCGTTCCGGGCACCCCCGTCAAAGCCTGATCCCGAGTTTTAATGGATCAGAGCTAACCGAGAGTGAATCGGATCGGCTGACATGTGGGGGGGGCACCCCCGACGTTCCGGGCGCCCCCAGGGGCTATAAATAGGCCCCCGACGTTCAACCCCAAGGCTTCCAACAATCAATTCTTCCAACGCATTCACGCTCTTCTGCTCCCACGCTCGGCTCCGGAAACCTCCCGACTCGAGATACAAGCGCCGACGACATCCTCCTGCATCAAAAATCCAATCGACACTGGATGTCGGTAACAAAGAGCTTTCTTTAAAGTTTACATTACTATACTTGTAATTCAATCTTGTAAACTGGTTTTGTGAAAATATAGAATTGCCCGTAGAAAACGGTCAACGACCGTGGGCCTTGGAGTAGGATCCGACCGTGACTCCGAACCAAGTAAAAAACTTGGCGTTTGCGTGTTTGATTTAAATTTCTGCTGCGTAATTTCTCTAACTTTTAATCCGAACGTTTTACGATATTCACCCCCCCTCTATCGTTTCTCTCGATCCAACAATGTATACCCAAGGCCTATCGTCGGATTGTTACTTGAAGCCTCTGGCCAGAGCATGACATGTTCAGAGTATGAATCTCTTAAATACATGAGAGTAATTAGAATCCGTAGGACGAGAAAACGTTACTTGGGCTAGGTGTGACGTAGTCAGCCTAGTGGGGACTGACACACATAGACCATGTCCTGAACCAAGTGGGTATAAGATGGTGAAGGAAATGGGGCATGATTCATGATAGCTGCTGAAGGGTTTCAGAATTGTTTCTGAGGTCAACCGTTGATCTTTTGATTAATTGGGGATCATGATGTACTACCAGGTGCCACTCATGATCGTTCTATAATTAATTGATTAATTATAGATGGCCAACATAAATCGAAAGTCTATTTAGTCACACGCACTACGAGTAATCCGAGGGATTTAAAACGAGTTGAAAATTGGATTTTCCAATCAAGAGAGATTAGGTTTGGTTAAGCCAAACGATAAGTCGAATCTGAATTTTTCAGAGACGCATCGGAAGCGTAAAATGGCTAAGTCTTTTGAAGACTTAATAGATGAATTAAATAAGTTTAATTCATTGGAGCGTGGCTTGGATGGCCGGCCAAAGAGGGTCTCCATCCTCTTTGCTTGGACGGCCACAACAAAGGGAGAGAACCAAATTTTTGGTTCAATTTATAAAATAAACCAAGTGTGGTTTGTTTTATAAAATTATGGATGATATAAATTTTTATATAATAAACCATGGTTTGGTTTATTTTTCATGGAAATTAAAATGAACCATGGATTGGTTTATTTTATTTTATAAAATCAATCAAGGATTGATTTACCATGATAAGAAAATTTATTCCATAAGAAAAAGGAGACTTGGTCGGTTTTTATCATGAATTAAAATATGATAAAACTTGGCATGATGGAATAAGTCATAGAAAATTTATTCCATAAGAAAAAAGAGACTTGGCGGTTGAGAGGCCACTATATAAAGGACCCAAGGCAAGGCTTGGAAATCAATCGAAGTATTCTTGCCTGGGCTCTCTCCCTCTCCTCCCTTCTTTCTCTTGGCCGGCCACAAGGCTCTTCTCCCCTCTTCTTGCCGTGAGCACAAGGAGAAGCACCGAGGCGACAAAGTTCTTCCGTTGGGACAATCTTCCTCTCCGGCCATTATCACCTTGGGATTGGGCGCAAGTCATCTTCCTCCTTCTCGCCGGAATTGTGATTCCGGCCAACCTTGGTAGTGAGTTTTTCCGATGTGATTACTTCTCTCTTGGTTTTCTTGTCGCGTACTCGGAGAATCTAGTAGTTCTCGAGAACACGAAACTCGTGACTTTGCGAAGTCATCCCGAAGATACTCGGTGTGGACACGAATAGAGGCGGAACTTCCGAGGGACGCTTACGGTTGGATCTCGTCCCTTCCTTCGAGTTACGCGAGGTAATATGTAAATTAGTTTACGTTTCTGCAAAATTTTAAATATATGATCATGTCTACACAAGATAAAGTTGCATGCTTAGATGTGTGGTTAAATAATTTGAGAAATTATTTATGCTAAACCTTCCGCTGCACGTAATTAATTTTAAAATTACGAACCCGCATCCATGTCAACATACACCCGGTCCCAACACAAACAAGCTGAACCAAACAAATATTGGATCCACAAGGACAAGATTCACATCTTACCTAGCCTATATCGAGGCTTCAGTCCAGGGGGAGCCAATATAAAAATCATTTTTGTACTTAGATGATTTTTTTCTTTTTTCTTGAGTTGTTGCTTGATGTTTGTTTATTTTTTTAATATTATTCTGCTTAGACATAAAAACGGTTAGTTAAGGATCAGACATAATTGAAACTTGACAACATAGTACTAGGATGAGTTGAGATGATAGTACATTAGGGAAGCTTGTCTAAGGAGCCAGGTAAGGTAAGGCGTACCCTATTTGGTCTGTTTAGTCCGGTGGAATTAGCCGAAGCAACCTCTCCAAATCCAAAGCTAGTTAGACCAGAGTGTCTCAAAAAGTAATTTGAAAATGATCTTTCTTTAAAAGGCTTTTTCTATGAAAGGGATGTTTATCCAATAAGGCTACAGCCAAAGAAGACCTTTGTGCCTCGCCAAGACCTGGAAGCCAATTATCGAAACTCACTTTTAAATTACTATTTGTTAAACTCAAATATAACGCAACCTTCAATTAAATCATAGAATTAACATAAAATCAAAAGATAAAAATAATGCATCTCATAAAACAGATAAGGAAACATATTTTGTCACTTAGAATTGGGTGAGATGTCTACGATCTAATAATGTAGTCCAACACAACCAACCAAATTAATCCTACCCTTAATATAACTTTAATCAAATTCAACAATTTTTCAAAATTCAAACATAACATAATATTTTCAAAATTAAATTCACTTAATATTTTCAAAATTAATTTCACTTAATATTTTTCAAAATTATTCACTTAACATTTTCAAAATTAATTTCACTTAATATTTTTCAAAATTAAATTCACTTAACATTTTCAAAATTAAAATTTAACTTAATATTTTCAAAATTAAATTCACTTAATACTTTCAAAATTAAAATTCAAATAAATATTTTTTAAATTAATTCAAACTCAAATTTTTAAAACCTCAATTAATTAAAACTCAATTTTTTAAAAAATTTAATTCAAACTTAATTTTTCAAAACTTCAATTAATTAAAAACCCAAATTTTGAACCTAAGTTGAAAACTTGTCTCACAAAAGGAACCCATAAGATCAACATGCTTGATAACATTAGATATGGGTGAGACAGACTAGGCAGTGAAATTCAATCAATCTATCCTTACTTCTACATAAATGAATCCAAATCAAAAATACTTTATATGTAGGAACTTAAAGATTTGGACCAGTGGATGTTGGATAGTGGATGCTCCAGACACATTACTGGGGATAAATTAATGTTCACTAAAATCATGTTCAAAGACCTTGGCTCAGTGGCATTTGGCAACAATGTCACACTTAAGGTAATTGGGTCAGGTAATATTGAACTAAACTCTTATTTTATTAACAAAAAGGTGTTGCTAGTTGATAACTTTAAATTTAACCTACTTAGCATTAGTCAACTGTGTGATACTGGTTATGTAGTTACCTTTACCAACTTTGACTGCCTGATTAGGAATCTACAAGACCCAGAAATTACACTTAAGGGTAATAGAAAGAACAATGTCTATACAATTAACCTACCTGTAACACCTAAATGTTTTCTAACTCAACTAGAAGAAACCAATTTATGGCATAGAAGACTAGGTCACACCCATACAAAGTTAATTTCAAAACTAAGTCAACTTGGACTAGTTAAAGGGATACCAAAAATTAAAAACATTGAAAATACCATCTGTAATCCATGTCAACAAGATAATCAAACCAAGTCAACCCATAAATCAACCCAATCAAACATAACCCAAGCCACACTTGAGCCCCTACACCTAGACCTATTTGATTCTCATGGAGCCAAGTCGCTATGCGGGAATCGGTACTTCTTAGTAATTATTGATGATTATTCAAGATTTACCTGGGTTAGATTCTTAAAAACCTAAGATGAAACATTTGACTCATTCAACAATTTATGTAAAATGCTAGAAAATCAAAATAACACACAAATTAAAAGACTTAGGAGTGACCACGAGGGAGAATTTGACATCATAGATTTAATGAATTCTATAAAATTAATGGGTATATCCATGAATTTTCATGCCCTAGAACCTCCCAACAAAATGGAATAGTTGAGAGGAAAAATAGAACCCTTTAGGAAGCCGCCAGGACAATGCTCAACCAATACAATTTATCCAATAAATTTTGGGCAGAAGTGATAAACACAACTGGTTACATTCAAAATAGGGTCCTAATAAATAAAAGACACAACAAAACCTCTTATGAAGTTTATTACCACAGACTACCAAATTTACATTATCTACGGGTATTTGGGTGTAAAGAACACATTTTGAATACTAAGGATTATCTAGTAAAATTTCAATCAAAATCAAACCCAGGAACTTTGATAGGATACTCAACAACAAGTAGGGCATATAGAATCTACAATAAACAAACCCTTAAAATTGAAGAAACCACAAACTTAATATTCGATAAAGAAAATGTAACAAGACCTACTATCAACATAAACAACCCACCAAGCCTAAATACTTCAAATCAAGATCAAGAAGAGATTGAATCATTAATTGAACCATTAATTGAACCATCAATTGAACCAACTACTGAGTCATCAATTGAACCAATAGCTGAGCCAACCCAAATAGTTGAACTGATCCCTGAACCAAACCTACCAGCCAGACCTGAGGTTGAACCTAGTTCAAGGAAAACTAAGAAACCCATACTAAATCATCCATCTGTCCAAATCTTGGGTGATCCAACCTTAGGGGTCAAAACAAGGACTTCTTATAGAAATCCTAGTCAAATTACACTAATTTCAAAAATAGAACCTAAGACGATAGAAGAAGCCCTACCTGACCCAGATTGGATCATTGCGATGCAAGAAGAACTAGCCCAATTTGAGAGAAACCAAGTCTGGGACATAGTACCTAACCAGAAGGTAAGTCAGTTATAGACACTAAGTGGGTATTTAGAAACAAGCTAAATGATCAAGGTGAGATTATGAGAAACAAAGCCCGCATAGTAGCTAAAGGTTTTAGTCAAGTTGAAGGGTTGGATTATATGAAACTTATGCCCCCGTAGCTAGACTTGAATCAATCAGGATGTTACTAGGTTTTGCGGCCCATAGAGGCTTTAAATTATACCAAATAGATGTCAAGTCTGCCTTCCTTAATGGATTCATAAAAGAGGAAGTGTATGTAGGGCAACCCCAGGATTTGAGGTCTTAGACAATCCCAAGCATGTGTTCAAACTTAGGAAAGCCCTTTATGGGTTAAAACAAGCACTTAGGGCCTGGTATGAAAGACTATCCACCTACCTGATTTCTAAGGGATTTAACCAAGGTCAGATTGACTCAACTCTGTTTGTTAAAACCTTAGAAAAAGATATTTTTGTAGCCCAATTCTACGTAGATGACATAATTTTTGGGTCAACTAATACTAACTTTTTAAAAGATTTTGTTAAGATTATGGAAAGTGAATTTGAAATAAGCCTAGTAGGTGAACTAACCTTTTTCCTAGGTCTCCAAATAAAATAAACCAAGGATGGTAACTATGTTCATCAGTCAAAATATGCAAAACAATTAATCAAAAAATTCAAAATGGAAAACTGTAAGGATTTAGGTACTCCCATGGCCACAAATGAAAAAATAGACAATGACCCTAAAGGTAAGTCAGTTGATTTAAAATAATATAGAAGTATGATAGATAGTTTACTATACCTAACTGCTTGTAGACCTGATATCCTTTTTGTAGTGGGAATGTGCTCGAGATACCAAACCTGTGCTAAGGAGTCTCACCTAGCTGCCGTAAAAAGAATCCTTAGGTACATAAAGGGTACCCTAAATGTAGGTATTTGGTATCCTAGGACCTCCAACTTTGAATTATCAGGATACTCTGACTCAGACTATGCCGTGTGTAAACTAGATAGAAAAAGTACAAGTGGGAGTTGTCAATTACCACAGTCTAGTCAGTTGGTGTAGCAGAAAGCAACACTGTGTTGCCTTATCAACAACTGAACCATAATATGTTACCCTAGGAGAGTGTGTAGCACAACTATTATGGATGATGCACACCCTTAAGGATTTCAAGCTAGACTATGCCTAAACTAAAGTATTCATTGACAACATAAGCTCGATCAATCTTGCAAAAAATCCTATTCATCACTCCCGAACCAAACACATTGAAGTAAAACATCATTTTGTGAGGGATCACGTAGCCAGGGGAGAAATCGTACTTACACATGTGGACTCAAAATCTAATCTAGCTGACATTTTTACCAAACCCTTACCTGAGTCTGAGTTTACCTTACTAAGAAGGCAGTTAGGATTGTGCTTAGTAGAATAGAACTGTTTTCATTTTTTTCAAATTTCTTTTTAAAAAAAAATTCATATTTTTAGAAAAATCATATTCTTATTAAGTCTTGAAGTTTAAAAATCTTTTTTCTGACTTAGATTTTTCTAAAAAATTAGCCACTTTAAAACTAAGATTTTTCTACGCAATGGACTTAGCGTAGGAATTAACCATAAATTGCATGCTCCTATAGATCAAGAAGCCAGCATCTCACAAGCACATTAGGACACTTTGTTTGATAACCTAGACTAGGTTGAGATGCTTAGGTCTATGTCTTGACTCACGATGCTTTAAGTCAGTTCATCATGAGCAGTTGGGGCGTTAAATACATTTGAATAGCAATCAAGCTAAGTGTTCAAGCTTAGAAAATCTAACTTGATTAGATCACTTAACTTGACTAACCCTAGTGAAAGCTGCTGTTATATAATAGTTAGTAAGTAGCTAATTGGGTTAGACAGGGCCCTAACGAGTTTAATTTAGTTTGTTTGGTTTTTTTTGCTTGGACCCACTAGGATTGGTTCAATATGCATTCAAAATTCAGTTCTAAAAAATAAACTGGCTTTGATACACTATTTTTTATTCTTGTTCAAGAATGTATTTTTTTTATATATGGCAAAGGGGGAGAGTAAGAATAGGAAAAGTAAAGTTAAAAAGTTAAAAAAAATTAAGTGTAAAGTTAAATTTTTTTCAAATCAAAATTTTCTCAAAAGGTGTCTTAATTTTTCCAAACTTCAAAACTCAGTTTTCAAAAGTAGCAGAAAAATTTCCTTTTCAAAAGCTAAATTATATTTCTGCAAAAGGGATATTTTTTTAAGGGGGCTGTTTAAAAAGTCTAAAACATTTTCTGCCACTTGTCTTATTTTTAAAAAAAGACATTAACTTTAACCTTTTCCATAAAAAGGGTATCTTCAACCAAAAGGTTTTTTTGAAAAACTGTATGTTTTCGAAAGCTTTAAGGGGAGAATCTTTAATCAAGGGGGAGCTTTATGAATTCTTTTCAAAAATATTTTTTAAAAAAGGAGAAAGAGGGGAAATATTTCTATTTTTAGTACATTATTTTATTTCTGTTTTAACTTAACATTCGAACTAGGTTGCCATAGATCAAAAAGGGGGAGATTGTTGGTGCCGAAAGCACCAGATAGAACCTGGGTTTGATAATGGCAAAGGGTTCAAAGTTAAGGTTAAGGTGTTATCTAATGAATCTGTTAAGTGTGCAGGAAAGTCCTAGGTAAGCTAAGCATGAAGTCATGACCTGCAGGGTTGACCAATAAGTCCTGGTCGTGTACTGGGCACCGACGACCTGACCGGGGGTTGGGCAATAAGTTCTGGTCATGGACTGGGCACCGAAGTCCTGATCCAGAAGATCGAGCAGAAGTCTTAGCTGGGCGGGAGTTGCGGATAGAAGTAGAGACGGGTCGAGGAATGGATGTCTCGAGATCCGGCAGTCTTGGAGGCCGAGCAAAAGTCCCACTACAAGAAAAAAGTTAAACAACAACGCTTTTTACACGTTGTCTATGTGACTTAAAATGCGTTGTTAAAAACACTGTTGTTAAAAGTCTGTTCAAAGACAACGCTTAAAAAACGTTGTCATTTTGTGCAAAGACAACACTTTTGTAATGTTTAAAAAGCGTTGTTGTTTTTTATGAAGACAATATTTTTGTAACACTTAAAAAACGTTGTTGATGTTTTGCAATAACCACACTTTGCAACTTTTAAAAAGCGTTGTCATTTTTTACCAGGACAATGCTTTTACAACGCATAAAAAGCGTTGTTATTTTGTACAAGATAAATGTTGTTACAACGCTTAAAAAGCGTTGTCTTTTTAATAAACAAGACATTTTTTAAATGGATAGAAAGTGTTGTGTTTTTATAAAATATAATTATTTTATCAAAATATACAGAAAATATCCACACAATACATGCATAACAGTAAATATGAATATCCATAAACAAAGATTATAAGCATCCAAAATCTTTTTTAAAATATAACTATTTAACAAAAGTTACAACTTCATATTATCCAAACAAAAAATATATATGGACGCACAATCCTCAAATTAATAGTGTATCCATATTAAGTAAGATCATCATCAAAATATCCTTCACCGACATCTATGACTGCACCTTTCTTTGGGCTCAACTTCTCAAACTCTTTAACCATGATTTAACACTGCATCAAAATAAAAATTTGATGTTAGAGATTCTGTGTGAAATAATATAAGTCATATTAATGAATGTGATAAACGACACCAATAAAATCCATAAGCAAGTTAAACGTGCCATAATACTTATTAATGGTTCACATAGATCCAAATCAAGCATCAAGAAATCCATTAGCATTTTATCTGATGTAATAATATTTATAGAATACATAACGTAAAGAAAATTGTATGGCAAAGAAAAGTTGATGATTACTAAATATGTGAAAATAGAGACTAGCATTCTTCTATTGAAAATATTAACTAAAAAAATGATACAAGAATGAGAAAAAAGTGCTATCTCTACACAAAAATAATAGTCATCAAAGGTACTTACTTTTCGATCCGTAGTGAACTTTGCTGATGGTTTCTTCAATGTTGGATGAACATCATCTGAGCCAACAACACAATTGCCTGAAATTGGATCCAAATGATATGTTAGCTTTAACTAAATGAACACACAAGATGGAACATATAGCGGCATACATTTCACAATTCATATGTTAGCTTTAACTAAATGGGAAAAAGATGGTCATCATTTCATAAACTTAATTCTAAATAGAATTATGACAACCATCATTAAATACCTACTCATAAATATGATCTTGTATACATTCCGCCAACTCGGACCGCACCTCATCAATTTCTTCTCGAGAATACTCTGCTTTTGTGAACTATGAACACACACACTTATTACGTTAATTGATCATATCCTCACGGCAAAGCAAAATCACACAAAACCAAAACATAAACTTCCGGCAAAAGATCACAAAATTAATTTTAAACAGAAAGTTCGCACAACAGGGCCTGCATTAGGACAACCGATGCAAATTCACAAGATGATGCTGGGAAACTATACATCAGTTAAATAGTAGATACATAAAAAAGCTGGAATAATATTTGTCTGACATGGAATAAAAGAAGATTAATGTAGACATATATGTTATAGAGAGTTAGCAGTTAGGAGTGTCACTATGAGAACTTGTCAACCAATAAAAAGTTAAGAACCAAAAGTGTTAAAAAATAGTAGCTTCAAGTAAAGATCAAATTTTCATGAAATAACCTTTGCAGTAGTCATGAAATATTGACCAGAAATTCGAACATCTTTCAAGAACATAGTTTTAAAGTAAAAGAAAAGCAATTTATAACTTATTATTCATCAGACGGTTATAAGTCCAATTCTATACCTAGTAAATAATATTAGCCAATTGTTGAAGATCACATATGCCTATATCTAATCAATCTTAATTACTGCTGCTAATATTAAGGGCACGAGAATTAATAACTAGAACACCAGCTGATCACTTATGTAACAGATGGATGCTAGCCAAAATTCAAAGGTACAACATAAACCTTTCATATTTTTTTGTGTAGGAAAGGGAAGAAATGGCGGTTAACTAAGAAGTAAATGAAAATAATCAAATTTGTTAAACAAGATTTCATGGCAACAGCAGGTGATTCAACCTTATGTTAAAGAAAAATGTGTAAAAACTCCTCGTCTGAACTCCTATCCACAAGAATAGATGCCGATGTATTTACTGACATAAATATTTTAGAGAAAAGCTTGTCATTATGATCAAAAAAACATTCTTTGGTAAATAAAATAAATATATAGAAGAAAGACCTAGAAGTGGCATGTTAAAATGTCACGCCCCCAGAAGTATATGCTTCCTCGAAAATCGGGCAGCATCTCCCCTGTACGACGGACAATATGGGGCAAAAATACATACTATCTCACATATATATAGCTTAGCCACATGCGGCTAGCATCACAACAATATATAAAAGACACACAACCACGCAGTTTAAAATAATTTAATGGGTGACTCAGCCACCTTAGGCATAAAGAAAACACAACTTAATAAGAAACTCCACAACGAATAAACCCGACCAATAAGACATGACTACAATTTTTTATTTTATCAAGACCATACTAGAAATAATATAAAATGCGGAAAACAAGGAAACTACGGAGAACTAACTTTGAAACAACTTCAAACCAAAATCACCCGGTGAAACAGAAGGACTGAGGGACTGACAACTGGATCATCTCCTGGCTCTAAGCAATACCGCTACCTGCTATCTGAAACAACAAAAAGGAAAGCAGGGGTGGTGAGTCCGGGTGGACTCTGCGGGTATATGAGTAGACAAATAAGCATGGCATAATAAGGATAACGGAGTAGAGAAATTAACAGTGTACAGTCCATAAGAATTATAGAATCACCTAAACATGCATAACATATAGTAAAATGACATAGCATAAAATCCGGATAGACACTAGGCATGTATAAATAATACAACAATAGTAAAACTCAGATATACATGCATGTCAATCAAGTGCAACAACCATAGCTCATATAAATGCATCAAACACAAGCAAATGCATAAAAGAAATACGTATGCACATGATGCAATGACATGTGTCACCCCTGACGCCAGTCATGCCGTCAACACATCCCATCTTTGTGACCGAGTGGGTAGGGCTGTGACAACTGTACCACTCAAACAATAAATACCACATACAACAATATAATAAATACCACATAAGGCGTGGTTAAGTGGACAGGATGCTGGGGAGTCTACACTCCAGACCCCGGTACATCGGGGGAGCTATCAACAGCTACAATATCCCTCAAAAACAAACAACGGTGAGGGTGAGCCACCAACGACTCATCCCTCTAAAACAACAGTGAGGGTCTCACTGTCTGGCATGACAGGACAAACACTCGCACTCTAACCACTACCATGACATCATGTGGTTGAGTGAATCGAGCAACAATATGACTAACGACGACTTAACCAAATGTAAGCCAACAGTCGTTAGTATGCAACGTGTAAGTATGGTGCATGATATACGATGCACGAACAACCGGAGAAACAACGATGCAATAAAATCCAACGAGTATACGATGCATCAATACAACCAATCCAAAAACCGCAAACCAACGATTATGCACCTACACTACTAGGTAGGGTATTTCTAATGCCAAATAAACCTATCTGTGTTTAATGGACTTCTAAGTACTCGCGTACAGACGATACTTTACAGAACAGAAAATCAACAGAGGACTGTACAGAAATGAATTTTGAATACTCAAAGATCAACGAAGAGTAAGTCTCAACGGCGATGTTTAAATAACGACAAAGAACAAGGTCAAGCAACCTATAAGACATAAACTAGCCATGCTTTAAGGTAAAAGAACTACTCAAGTACAAAGGAGAAATACCCGCCTTTATTGTTGATGAATTTCGTAAACGAGGTCCTTCCACGATCAACCGAAACGAGTCCAACTCAAGGTCCTGTTAAATAATTAAAGTTATGCTATTTATACAATTAATAAATTAGCAAAACTCGCTAATAAACATAATTAGTTTAATTCAATTTAATTAAATCCTAATCCAAGACAAAGTATCCATTCCTAGGGTGGTAACCTACATCAAGATCAAATGACACAATCCAACACCAGGGTCAACTTGTGAAGCCACAAACCACCCAAAACAAAAATAGAACCTATTTATTCTGATCTAATAATTCTGATCTAATACTATGCATTCACCAATGCATCCATAACATGATCAATGACAACTCAATTACTAATGCAACCAACATCAACCCTAAACTCCACAACCTCAAAGGTTTTTACACAGCCTCTGCTCAAATCACAACCTGTTCCGATCAGAACACTATCATCCCTTATACAAGCAAGGATTAATTTCAACATTAGAAGTTCACGCAAATCTCCACCAAGAACAGTAGCTTCAACAACTCATCTCAAAATCAAATCAAACTTGAAAATAGGACTTACGGTAGTGTGCCAAAAACCAAGTGCCAACTCATGGTTACTCACGGCAACACAGCCACTCTAAAACCTAGAATTTACAGTAACTACCCAAACTCCTTCCAAAACAAAAACCAAATCCTAACCTAAAATCTTACCTACTGTGAAGTCCGGCAGGGATCAAGAAGCACGATCGTCGGCCGGCTCTCGCGTTGGCTGCGTCAGCTAGGTTTCCACGCTGCGGCGGCGTCGGCGAGGGTACACCCAGTTTGTGCGCACCAGAGAAGACGGGAGAAGAAGGAGATGAGGATGAAGGTGTCTCGGCGACGGGTGGCGCGATGGATTGTCGGTGTCGTCGGTTGCGGCTCTGGCGGAAGCACAGGGCGAAGAAGAAGTGGGCGGGGGAAGAAACTGAATCGGGGAGGATTAGGGGAAGTTAGGGCTTTTAGAGTTTTTAAATAATGGTTGGCATTTTTACAAATAAGCCCTCCTATTTTTGTTATTCACGACTACGTCCCTATTTTGCAAAGAGGCCCCTTTAAAAAATTTCGGTTTCCAACATAAAAAAACCTTATGAATTAGTAGTTGTCCAGAATGCCTTCCTTTTGATTTATAAGTGAAATCCAGCAAGATTAAGGGGGTAGGATCGACATGTGAGATCGAAGAACAGAGGTCGCGAGAAGAGTGGAGGACTAACCTGTACTCCGACGGATGGTGGCTGGTAGTAGAGATCGCGCGCGAGAGGGAAGAGTCGGTGACGAATGATCGGGTTACGATCGGCGACGAAGGAGCGAGAGGAGACGGTCGGGCGCAAGACGACGAGAGGCGTGCGACAGGCTTTTGTTTTCGGGCAAATAAGAGATTGGGTTAGGGTACGTTATATCATAACATAAAGAAAATTAGTTATTTTATTATTATTATTATTATTTTGACTTTTCTTCCTTTGTTTGCTCTTGTTTTTTTTAGAATTATTATTTTGACTTTTCCCCCTTTGTTTGCTCTTGTTTTTATTATTAAAATTATTATTTTGATACATTTTGATGGAGAGGAATTTTAGAGGTTAAGTAGCGAACATACACAATAATTATTAAAAGTTCATTATGGCAGATATTAAAAAAGTTTATAGACAACGCTTTTTTACAAGCGTTGTCTTTGACCCTAAAAAAAACATCAACAGACAACACTTACTTAAAAAATGTTGTCTTTAGTAAGAAATAAAAAACATAGACAACGCTTTTCACTAAAAGAGTTGTAATAAGAAAAAAGACAACGATTTTTTTAAAAAGCGTTGTCTTTTAAGTGTTGCGGAATCCTAATTTTCTTGTAGTGTCCAACCGGCTCCGGTTGGAAAAAGATAACTTCTCCAGAGTGGAGTAGGTGAGGATGCATTCCCTGGAAGAGGAAACAGTAGGCATCGGTTCGACCTAGGGTTCCATTTGGAAACCCAAAGTCAGAACGAAGACAACGCAAGCTATTATTTATATTTGATTTTATCATTACTACTGTTCTGGTACTAACCCAGGATGGAGGAGCAAGAGGATCGAGTTTCTACATCCCAGGCGTCTGAGAGGACATAGGCGCCCGAGAACATAGGCGCCTATGTTAATACAGGCGCACCAGATGGGGTTTTTTCCTGTGGCTGTGAAGTTGAGCCGGAAGGTTGCTAAGTCAGCATGTGAGGCACCCGTGAGCAGTCAGGTGTCATAGACATCCCAGGCACCTTGGACAGGGGATAGACATTGGTCGAGTCTGCGGATGAGGAGGAACACATATCGGTGATGTGGCAGGCGCCCTACAGCCTAACAGGCACCCTGGACGCTAGTATAAAAGGGGCTTCACCCCCCTGCTTCCAAACAACACTTCTCTCAACTGAAGCACTCAAACGCTCGGTTCATTTTCCTCCGTGCTCGAGTTCCAAGCGCCAACAATGCTCAAGATCGATCACCTGCTGCTCCAAACTTCAGATTCTTTTCTGGTCCTCGATATATTTATTTCAAGTGTTTTCTTTTAATTATGTATTCGTGATTCAATTTGTGTAACATTTCTCGAAATATAGAATTGCCCAACGAAAATGGTCAAGGACTGTGGGCCTTGGAGTTGGAGCCGTTACAGACTCTGAACCAAGTAAAAAGAAACGAGTTAGCATTGCTTTTAATTTTCCGCTGTGTATTATTCTATCGTATCCGAAATTTTATCGATATTCACCCCCCCTCTATCGATTCTAAATGATCCCACAGTCCCTACTTCTATCCGTTGTCCTTGCTCGTCTAAGACTCCTGCCCGATCTTTCGGATCATGTCTTCGGTGCCCAACTGTTGGTTAGGTTTCCGAGGCGGATACCGGGTCGTGCATGGTTAACCTCTCCATGTCCACAAATTAAAATTTTCCAATCCAAATGGTGACCTAATTACCAAATGACCATCTCATCATCGTGATAACTGATTCGAGTGACCGCTTGAACAAACGTGTTATTTTAGCAATCAATCTCATCTAACAGATTTGTCACGGAATAGATGATGAGTGGATTGCTGGTTTTTGTGTTTATCATCGGGGTCCATGATTATTATCAACATAAAATATTGAACAATAATCAAACATGTAATTAATTAATCACATGAAATAATAGAAAGAACAAAGGAACCAAAACAAAAGGTTATACCTCTCGTTTACCTTGCGATTTCTATTGTATGACCTATCCCCACCATGGACGTCGTGTGGGCGACGATCCTTCAAGAAACGAATCCACCAACAAAACCCTTCTTTCTCTTCTTGCTTGAGCCGACCAAAGAAGGAGATGATCTCCCCTCTTCCTTCTCCCTTTTCCCTTCCTATTAAATACAAAGTTTCAGGGGGCTAAAGGGAAAAATTTGGAATATAAGGACTTAGTTGCAATTTTTTTGAACTTGTAGGGGTTATTTGCGAAAATGCCAAATCAAATATAAAAAAACCCTAAAGCCCTAACTTCCCTCATCTCACCCGAAACCCCTCCTCTGCGGCAACTTCCCCTGCGCGAAACCACACCCGTCCCCTTCATTTTTTCACCGACGCCCGACGTCGCTTAGCCCTAGCCGACGCCACTCGCCATCCTTCCCTTCTCCTTCTTCTTCTCCAGCACGCACGAGCAGAGCACCGAGCGCTACAAGTTGCGCGTCCATTTGGCTTCTTCGATCAGCGCTACTGCAACGAGTTGAGGAAGCATCATCTAGGCTTCTCGTCCTTGGTTTTTCTCTCCGGTCGAACTTAAGGTAAGGTCTTTGATTAGGGATTGATACATGATCATTTAAGAAACACTCCCTTGCGTGGTTAAGGAATCCAATCTCATGACATATTGTTTGGTAAATTGTTGATGGATTCCTTTCGAGATTATCTTATAACAAGAAAAAGAGGAGTATTTACTGCCAAGGTTCTTGAAGCAATGCAACCACAGAATTTGAATGGTTTAACATCGCCAAAGCTTATAGCCTAAGTTTCCTTCTTATTTTTCTGTGGTGTTCTTTCCCGATAGATAACTTAAAGCTTGAGGTAGTTGGTACTATGTGTAATTACAGATAAAGAATATAAGGTTGACTTAGGTTTTTCAGCATTATCAAATCATACTTTTAGTTCTTTCATGTTTCTTCCAAATGTTCAATGAGGAACCATAGATTGTGTCAAAACATCCATTAGCTCTGGTACATGGATTGAAATTTCAGATGACAAGTAGTTTTAACAAGAAGTGTAATTGTTCTTCATTCTAGGTTGCAATTACTTTAAAGTCAGCTGTTGATGTTAAACGTTAGTAAATAGATACTATTTGTTGCTTCTGATGTCGTTGAGGTTGAAGATGGGTTATGATGTAATGGATAAATACATTTGATTAAAAGATGTGTAATTATGGGTATTCTGTTTATATGTAGTTTAACTAATTTACTTAAATTGTATAATTAGTTAAACTTATGTATTGACTCAGGACCTTGGCTTTGGACTCGTTCGGTTGATCGTGAAGAGGTTATTTCGGTCACGTTCTACAATTAAAATGTGGGTACTTCTCCTTTGTATTCGAGTAGTTCATTTTACCTTAAAGCATGACTATATTATGTCTAGTAGGTTGCTTGACCTTGTTCTTTGTCGTTTGTTATTTTAACATCACCGTTGATACTTATTCTTCGTTGATCTTCGAGTATTCCCAATTTGTATCTGTACAGTCCTCTGTTGGTTTTATGTTCTATAAAGTACCGCTTGTACGCGAGTACTTAGAAGTCCATTAAACACAGATATGTTTATTTGGCATTAGAAATATCCTACCTATTAGTGTAGGTGCATAATCGTTGGTTTGCGAATTTTTGTTGGTTGTCTTGATGCGTCGTATACTTGTTGGGTTGTGTTGAATCATTGTTTCCCCGATTGTTCGTGCATCGTATAGCATGCACCATACTTGCACATTACATACTAACGACTATTGGGCTTACATTTGGTTAAGCAGTCGTTAGTCATATTGTTGCTCGATTCACTCAACCACTAGTTGACGTGGTAGTTGTTAGAGTGCGAGCATCTATCTTGTTATGTCAAACAGTGACACTCTCACTGTTGTTTTCGAGGGATATTAGAGTCGTTGGTGGCTCACCCTCACCGTTATTTTTCGAGGGATATTGTAGCTGTTGATAGCTCCCCCAATGTACCGGGGTCTGGAGTGTGGACTCCCTAGCATCCTGTCCACTCAACCACACCTTCTTTGGTATTTGTTGTTGGAGTGGTACAGTTGTCACAGCCCTACCCACTCGGTCACACAAATGGGATGTGTTGACGGCTTGACTGGCGTCAGGGGTGACACATGTCATTGCATCATTTGCATACGTATTTCTTTTATGCATATGCTTGTGTTTGATGCACTTATATGAGCTGTGGTTATTGCACATGATTGACATGCATCTATATCTTGGTTTTATTGTTGTTGCGTTATTTTACGCTTGTTTAGTTATTATTCGGTTTTTTAACCTGTTGTTCTATATATATGATATGCATGTTTAGGTTCCTATATTCCTTATGGACTGTACCCTGTTGGTTTCTCTACATATTATTCCTTTTTGTTATGCCATGCTTATTGCCTACTCATATACCCGTAGAGTCCGCCCGGACTCACCACTGCTACCACCTATTTTTGTTTCAGGTAGCAGGTAATCGTATTTCTTGGAGCCAGAAGAGGATTCAGTCGCCAGTCCCCAGAGTTGAGTTGATTCCACATTTGATTTAGTTGCCTTTATTTCGGTACTTGGTGAGTTTTCGCATTGTATTTGTTTATCATGTATTCGGACTGATTTTGGTTATTGTTACAGAGATATTTGAGTTCTTTTTTTTTGAGTTGTGGTTTTTCTTTCATGTTTAAGGTGACTGAGCCACCCGTTCTCTTATGTTGATATTAACTGCGTGGTTGTGTTAACTTCTATTTATTGTGATGCTAGCCGCATGTGGCTAAGCTATATGGGTGAGATATTATGTATAATTGTCTCATCTTGTCCGCCGTATAGGGGAGATGCTACCCGATTCAGCAATTATACCCTCACCGTGGATCTGTCAGTTCTCGAGATGGTAGAGTTTGATATTATTCTTGGCATGGATTCATTGGCGGCTTATCATGCTACAGTTGATTGCCAAGCGAGGGTGGTCACGTTTCAGCCTCCGAACCAACCCATGTGGAAATTCATTAGCACCAGAGATGATGGGATTTCTATTATCTCTGCAATTCACGCCCAGAAGCTTATATCACATGGATGTCAGGGTTTTCTATTATCAATGATCACCACTGATGGTAGCAGTAGCCCTCAGCTCTCGGATGTTCCAGTGGTCCATGAATTTCCAGATGTATTTCCAGATGAGTTACCTGGCTTGCCTCCCAGAAGGCAAGTTGAATTTGTGATCGAGTTGATTCCGGGGATTGCGTCGTCATCAAAGGCTCCGTATCGTATGGCGCCTAAGGAGTTGGACGAGCTAAAGGTCCAGCTTCAAGAGTTGCTTGACAGGGGATTTATTCGTCCTAGTGTATCCCCATGGGGTTCACCAGTGTTGTTCGTCAAGAAGAAGGATGGTTCTATGAGGTTATGCATCGACTACAGACAGTTGAATGTCGTGATCATCAAGAACAAGTATCCCCTGCCTCGTATTGAAGATTTGTTTGATCAGTTGAAGGATACCTCAGTGTATTCTAAAATTGATTTGCGATCCGGATATCATCAGTTGAGGGTCAAGGATTCGGATATTCAGAAGACTGATTTTACACATGATGACAAGGGTATTTTATATTTCCGAGGGAGATTGTACGTACCTAAGTCACATCCGGTCATGGAGGAGTTGCTTCAGGAGGCTCATCGATCTCGGTTTGCTATTCATCCTGGCGAAACCCGTATGTACCTAGATTTGAAACGTTCCTATTGGTGGAATGGTATGAAGAAAGACATCGCGGATTTTGTTGCTAGATGTCTAGTGTGCCAGCAAGTGAAGGTCGATCATTAGAGACCTGCTGGATTACTACAGAAGATCCCTATTCCTGAGTGAAAGTGGGAGCACATCACGATGGATTTCGTTGTTGGATTACCGAGGTCTCGTAGAAGACACGATGCGATTTGGGTGATCATTGATCGATTAACCAAATCCGCTCATTTCTTGGGGATTCAGAGGACAGATTCTCTGGACAAGCTGGCAGATTTGTACTGCCGTGAGATTATCTGATTGCATGGTGTTCCTCTAAGCATCATATCAGATAGAGACTCACGTTTTACGTCACGGTTTTGGCAGAGTTTGCAGCAAGCCATGGGTACCGAGCTTCGATTCAGTACAGCCTTTCATCCGCAGACGGACGGACAGTCTGAGCGTACCATTCAGACATTGGAGGATTTGTTGAGATCTTGCATTATGGACTTTGGAGGAAACTGGGAGGATCACCTGCATTTGGTTGAGTTTGCCTATAATAATAGCAATCATTCGGCTATTCAGGTGGTACCTTTCGAGGCATTGTATGGTAGAGCTTGCAGGACACCCACCCTCAGGGAGGAGGTTGGGGAACCTCAGTTGCTAGGTCCTCAGAGTATCCAGCATGACGCAAAGCTAGTCCGTGTATCAGACGCAGGCTATCAGAGGCTCAGGATTGTCAGAAGAGTTATGCAGATCAGAGACGAAGACCTTTGGAGTTCTCCGTAAGCGATCACATGTTCTTACGAGTGTCGCCCACGAAAGGGGTGAAGAGATTTAGGTTGAGAGGTAAGCTAGCTCCCCGCTATATTGGACCTTTCCAGATTTTGGAGCGGATTGGAGCCGTCGCTTATCGATTGGCGTTACCCCCGTCTTTGGCTGGACTTCACGATGTGTTTCATGTTTCTATGCTGAGGAAATATGTATCAGATCCTACACATGTGTTGTCGAAGGTGCCGGTCACACTTCAGCCAGATGCGACTTATGAGGAGGTGCCTATGCGGATTCTAGACCGCAAAGAGCATCGATTGAGGAATAAGACAGTTCGGTTAGTTAATGTTGGTTGGCAGCACCACTCTGATGAGGAAGCTACTTGGGAGCTTGAGGATACGATCAGAGCTCACTATCCTCATCTATTTACTTGAGGTGCGTATGGTTGGTTTTCATTCTGTATTCATGTAATATCTACATTGTTGATATAGGGTGTTGATACCTGTTGTCGATGACTAGTACCTGTTATGGTTAACTAGTATTTGTTGTGGTTCACTAGTTAAATTTGGGGACCAAATTTTTGTTAGTGGGGGAGAATGTTAAATACCGAGTTTCAGGGGGCTAAAGGGAAAATTTTGGAATATAAGGACTTAGTTGCAATTTTTTTGAACTTGTAGGGTTTTATTGCAAAAATGCCAAATCAAATATAAAAAAAACCCTAAAGCCCTAACATCCCTCATCTCACTCGAAACCCCTCCTCTACGCCAACTTCCCCTGCACGAAACCACACCCGTCCCCTTCGGTTTTTCACCAACGCCCGATGCCGCTTAGCCCTAGCCGACGCCACTCGCCATCCTTCCCTTCTCCTTCTTCTTCTCCGGCGCGCACGAGCAGAGCACCGAGCGCTACAAGTTGCGCCGTCCATTTGGCTTCTTCAATCAGCGCTACTGCAACGAGTTGAGGAAGCATCATCTTGGCTTCTCGTCCTTGGTTTTTCTCTCCAGCCGAACTTAAGGTAAGGTCTTTGATTAGGGATTGATACTTGATCAGTAAAGAAACACTCCCCTGTGTGGTTAAGGAATCCAATCACATGACATATTGTTTGGTAAATTATTGATGGATTCCTTTCGAGATTATCTTATAACAAGAAAAAGAGGAGTATTTACTGCCAAGGTTCTTGAAGCAAAGCAACCACAGAATTTGAATCGTTTAACATCGCCAAAGCTTATACCCTAAGTTTCCTTCTTATTTTTCCGTGGTGTTCTTGCCCGATAGATAACTTAAAGCTTGAGGTAGTTGGTACTATGTGTAATTACAGATAAAGAATATAAGGTTGACTTAGGTTTTTCAGCATTATCAAATCATACTGTTAGTTCTTTCATGTTTCTTCCAAATGTTCATCGAGGAACCACAGATTGTGTCAAAACTTCCATTAGCTCTGGTACATGGATTGAAATTTCAGATGACAAGTAGTTTTAACAAGAAGTGTAATTGTTCTTCATTCTAGGTTGCAATTACTTTAAAGTCAGCTGTTGATGTTAAACGTTAGTAAATAGATACTATTTGTTGCTTCTGATGTTGTTGAGGTTGAAGATGGGTTATGATGTAATGGATAAATACATTTGATTAAAAGATGTGTAATTATGGTTATTTTGTTTATATGTAGTTTAACTAATTTACTTAAATTGTATAATTAGTTAAACTTATGTATTGACTCAGGACCTTGACTTTGGACTCGTTCGGTTAATCGTGAAGAGGTTATTTCGGTCATGTTCTACAATTAAAAGGCGGGTACTTCTCCTTTGTACTCGAGTAGTTCATTTTACCTTAAAGCATGACTATATTATGTCTAGTAGGTTGCTTAACCTTGTTCTTTGTCGTTTGTTATTTTAACATCGTCGTTGATACTTATTCTTCGTTGATCTTCGAGTATTTCCAATTCGTATCTATATAGCTCTCTGTTGGTTTTCTGTTCTATAATGTACCGCTTGTACGCGAGTACTTAGTGAAGGATCGATGTGGCGTGCAGAGGGGGGGTGAATGCACTTTTTCGGATAGTTGAACTCTACAATCTTGTTAGCGCAGCGGAAATAATAATATAAAAGAAATACAGAAACAATGCTAACACTTTCAGTTACTTGGTATCCACCAAGATGGGTGACTAGTCCAAGGATCCACGCCGCGAGCACCACTTTTCACTATCGAAAAGTCTCCTTTAGGTGGAGAAACCTTCACAGCAAGAGCTTCCTCTTGGCCCGACATTAAATGTCGACCAACGGCTAGCAAACAGCTAGCCAACGGCTAGTTTTGGGGTATACCAGTCGACTGCCCCAAGGCCAGTCGACTAGTCCAAGGCTGCGAACTCTCTGTGGGTTTTGGCAGCCGACTACCTCAGGGCCAGTCGACTGCCCTGCCTCCCAGCTCAGCTCCAGCCATTCCGAACCCTCTCCTTCGCGTGTGCCTTCAGGTCTGCTCCCTTGGCTCACCCCTTGAAGTCCTCTTCATCTGGCTATCATCCCTCGGATGCGCACACAAGCCTTCCCTTGGCTTGCCTCCATGCCACCCTTCACGTGTGCCCTTTGAAGTCCACTTCCCGGCTTGCCCTTGGAGCTTTCCTCCCTCGGCTCTCGTCCCTCGGATAGGTCCACCAAGTGTGATTCTCCAAGTCCTGCAAACTCAATCACACAAATCAAATACAACATAACACTCTAACTTTAAACTTATTCACCCACACATCAAAACCATGATCTTCCAATCATTTAAAGGGTCGATTGTCTCAACAATCTCCCCCTTTTTGATGTGTGGAAATAGGTTTAAGTTAGAGATAAACAACAGCAATAGCAATAGCAAAAGATAGCAATTGAAACATTATGAGACATAATAGACCTAAGAGGTAACCTCCCCCTTAACCTATGTCCTCTCCACAGTTTCAATTCTAATCATACTCCAAGTTAAGTTTCCACTTAAGAACATCAATAAGAATGTAAGACATATCCGAACCTAAGAGGCACCTCTCCCTTAATCCATGTCTTCTCTCCAAATTTTAACCTTTCAAGGTCTAAGTTAAACAAAATACCTAAAATCATCCATTTTAAGTCAAAGTTCTAACTTAAACCGCCCATTCTCCCCCTTTGACACCATCAAAATGATTGCCTCAAGCAACCAAACCCTGTGGTATCAAATGTGAGATTTATTGATTTCTGAATTTTCTCTCAGCTTCTGAATATTGTTGTACCAGTCGACTGCCCATAGGGCAGTCGACTGATACGCTATCAGTCTGAAATTACAGGTTTTCTGCCGAAATTCAGAAACTCCTAGAAAATTCCAGAAAATTCAAAAAATTGTAAAATTTTGCGTACATGTTTGAAATGTTATACTCTATCAGGAAAAAATAATAAACCATATAAAATTTCAAACATGCACGTCTTTTGATAAAAACCCAAAAGTTTTGAAAAACACTACATTTTGTATCATCCTTTGAAACCAATTTTGCAAATATGTGACTTTTAAAAGTATTGCACAATATGTAAAACATAAAATGGTTTTCAAAGGTTTAAAATGTCCAACTATGATCTTTGGCAAAGTGTCCATTGATTAAACACTTGCCTCCCACATAGTTGGTCTAGTTTTGATATTTTGATACTTTTAATGGTCCAACAATGTTCCACAAGCACAAGTGAGCCAAATGTATCACCCTAATGGATCAAACACCCTTTTTCAAAGCTAATGTGTCCAAGATCATTCTATACTTCCACAAAGCACATTTCAAGGCCTCTTCTTAAGGATGTAAATTCCGATTCAGGAAGAGGCTTGGTAAAGATGTCGGCTAGGTTCGACTTTGACTCAACATAGTGTAATTCTATGTCTCCCTTTGCCACATGGTCTCTAATAAAGTGATGTTTCACTTCAATGTGCTTTGTTCTAGAATGGTGAACCGGATTTTTAGTTAGGTTGATCGTGCTTACATTATCACATAAGACTTTGACCTTGGTGCAATGTAGCTCATAGTCCTCTAAGGTGTGCATGATCCAAAGGAGTTAGGAAACACATCCACCCATTGCCACATATTCTGCTTCCGTTGTTGATAGGGCAACGCATGGTTGTTTCCTACTACTCCAACTAACTAATGAAGACACAAGAAATTGACACCCTCCACTTGTACTCTTCCTATCTGACTTGCAACCCGCATAGTCCGAGTCGGTGTATCCAATTAGGTCAACATTTGGGGTTCTAGGATACCAAAGTCCGACATTTAGGGTTCCTTTCACATTCCTTAGGATCCTTTTGACCACAATTAAATGGGACTCTTTTGCACAAGATTGGTACCTAGCACACATACCTACCGTAAAAAGTATGTCGGGTCTACTAGCGGTTAGGTATAGGAGGCTACCAATCATGCTCCTATATTGTTTAGAGTCTACCATTTTGCCTTCAAGATCACTATCCATTTTCACATTAGTTCCTATGGGTGTAGATGCTTCCTTAGCATGTTCTAAACCAAATTTCTTTAGCATCTCCTTAGCATACTTGGTTTGAAATACATGTGTACCTTCATTAGTTTGCTTAACTTGAAGGCCTAAGAAAAAGGTTAACTCTCCTACAAGACTCATCTCAAATTCATCTTCTATACATTTGATGAATTCTTGTAGGAAGTCATTATTTGTTGACCCAAAAATGATATCGTCTACATAGACTTGGGCAACAAATATGTCCTTATCCTTAGATTTTAGGAACAATGTAGGGTCTATTGTTCCTCTCCTAAACCCCTTAGACACCAAAAATGAAGAGAGCCTTTCATACCAAGCCCGGGGAGCTTGTTTCAATCCATACAAGGCTTTTCTTAATTTGAATACGTGTCTCGGATAGTTGGGATCCTCAAATCCGGGGGGTTGTTCTACATAAACCTCTTCCTTAATAATCCCATTGAGGAATGCCGACTTCACATCCATTTGGTGGAGTGTAAAACCCATGTGAGCGGCATAGGCTAGTAGAATTCTAATTGACTCTAGCCTAGCTACGGGGGCATAGGTCTCATCATAATCTAATCCCTCAACTTGGTTAAAACCCCTAGCTACTAATCTAGCCTTGTTCCTAGTGATTTTACCTTGGTCATCTAATTTGTTTCTAAAAACCCATCTCGTAGTTACAATGGTACAATCAGTGGGTCTAGGAACTAGCTCCCAAACTTCACTCCTCTCAAATTGGTTTAGCTCTTCTTGCATGGCCAACACCCAATCAACACTCCCAATGCTTCATCAATGGTCTTTGGTTCTAATTAGGAGATTAGAGCTATTTGACTAGTCTGATCCCTAAAGTATGACCTAGTCCTTACTCCTTGAGTGACATCACCTACAATTTGGTCAATGGGATGATCATGATGATGTCTCAAGGGTCTAGAGGTTGTAGGTTCATTTACTCCTTCTTCCTCATCCTCTAGGGTCCTTCTTGCTCCCCCTTGATCATTGCCCTCCAATTGTAGGTCTTGAAGTCTTGGGGCAAGGGGTTGGACCTCTTCTATATCCTTATCAATTGAGGCCTTCCTAGGGTAGGTACTAGTGGTTTCATCAAATTTGACATTTGAGGACTCCTCAATCACTTTTGTCCTCTTGTTGTACACTTTATAACCCCTACTAGTCAATGAATACCCTACTAAGATTCCTTCATCGGACTTTGATTCAAATTTTCTTAGGTCGTCTTTGGTGTTTAAGATGTAAGCTTTACATCCAAAGACCCTAAAATAGTGGACTTGGGGTACCCTTCCATTCCAAAGTTCAAAGGGTGTTTTTCCTAAAAACCTATATACCAATACTCGATTTTGAATATAGCAAGCGGTGTTAACCGCTTCGGCCCAAAAGTAGCTAGGAAGAGAGTATGCATTAAGCATAGTCCTAGCGGCTTCTTGTAGGGCTCGGTTTTTCCTCTCAACTACCCCATTTTGTTGAGGAGTCCTAGGGCATGAGAACTCATGCTTGTATCCATTTTCACCACAAAATTGTGTGAAGTTAGCGTTTTGGAACTCCCCACCATGGTCACTTCTAATTCGGTTTATTTTGGTATTCTTTTCATTTTCTACCCTTTTACTAAAACCTATAAATATGTTTAGGGTATCATCCTTATGTTTCATGAAATGAACCCAAGTGAACCTAGAAAAATCATCTACTATCACTAAACAATACTTACTCCCTACAAGTGATGGAGTACTATGACAATCAAACAAGCGTATATGTAAAAGTTCTAAGGGCAAAGAAGTGGTACTTAAAGTTTTACCTTTGTGTGATGCTTTTGATTGCTTACCCTCTTGACATGCATCACATAACTTGTTCTTTTCGTACTTGATCATTGGGAGCCCCTTCACCAATTCTTCCTTGGCCACTCTTGTAATGTTCCTCATGTTGACGTGTCCAAGTCTTCGGTGCCATAACCACCCTTCTTCTTCTTTGGACATGAGACACTTAACAACATTGTTAGTAGCATAAGATAGATCAAGATAATACAAGTTTGCTTCTCTAAACCCTTCTAATATGATAGTGTTTGATTCACATTGTTTTATTACACATTTCTTAGCATGAAATTCTACTCTAAACCCGGCATCACATAATTGACTTACACTTAATAAATTGAACTTCATATCCTTAATCAAGAGTACTTTATGAATAGAAATAGTGGGAGATACCTCAATTGTGCCCCTACCAATGATCCTTAACTTTCCACTGTTCCCAAAGGAGACCGTCCCTTCTCTTAGGTAGCTAATAGTAGTGAACTTGCTCACATTCCCAGTCATGTGTCTTGAGCATCCACTATCTACTATCCACAAGGTTGAGGCCTCCTTCACTTTTACCTAAACAACACGGAAAACACACTCTTTTGGTACCCATATCTTTGATCCATAAGCATCATTTAAAAATTTCTTAGGTACCCATGCCTTCTTTGTAGTTCCCCTAGTCCCCAGTCTCCTAGATGCACCAATCCTACCGGTAAGTGAAATAAAAGCTACTTCCTTGGTCTTAGGCCTATAACCTAATCCAGCCTTGTTGTATACAGCCCTTTGACTGTTTATGATCATGTCAAGGTTGCTTGATCCTACTTGAAATTTTTTAAGTGCTTTCGTGAGGTCATCTATTTGTTTCCTTAACTCCTTATTTTCATTTTCAGTATATGAGACATGTGAAGAAGTAGAGCTAGCATGCAAATCCTTAAGTTTAATAGCTTCTATTCTAAGCATGGCAATTTCTTCCTTAAGATCCTTAATTTTGTTTCTAGCCTTAGCTAAATCCATGTTAGTACTAGTAATGATTTTCACTAAAGTAGAAGAAGGTAAGTGGTATACCTCACTTACCGAAGCCTCTGACTCTGATGATGATGAGGTGGAGGTGCTCTCATCTTCACTACTTGAACTCCGTTCATCGTCTGAAGAATCTGAACCATCTTGTGCCATAAGAGCGAAGTGGGAGACTTGCTCTTCTTCTTCCTCTGAGGACGAGGGATCGTCCCAGGTCGCCTTGAGGTTCGTGGCACTCTTCTCCTTTCCCTTTGACCTCTTCTTGTCATTCTTCTTCTTCTCTTCTTTCTTGTCCTCCCTCTTCTTCAACTGGGGACATTCGTTCTTCATGTGTCCCTCTTGGTGACAGTTGTAGCATATGATCTCCTTGGCCTTACCCTTACCTTTGGCCCCTTTCCTAGCATATGATTTGTTAGAAAAACTTTTAAATGCCTTACAAAACTTCCTTACCATAAAGGCTTCTTGGTCACTGTCCATGGAGGCGCTTGACTCCTCCGAGTCCGAGGATGATGAGTAGATCACCTTCTTCTTCTCCTTTCTCCTCTTCTTTTCTTTCTCTGCAACAAAAGCAATACCTTTGTAACACCCCAATTTTACGATTTGAGTACCTGGGAATTGTTTAAAGTTCGGGACGAACTTTTTATAAGATGTGTAGGATTGTAACACCCCAAAAAATTTTACCATGAATAATGTTATGAAATTATGGAAAATTATTATGAAACATTATGTAAATAATGTTACGAATTCATGGAAAATTATTATGAAACATTATGTAAATAATGTTACGAATTCATGGAAAATTATTATGAAACATTATGTAAATAATGTTATGAATTCATAGAAAATATTATGAATTCATGAATATGAAATATTATGAAATTCATGAAATAGTATCATGGATATTAGAAAATATTATGAATTCATGAATATGAAATATTATGGGATTCATGAAATATTATAGATTCATGAATATGAAATATTAAAAATATTATGAAATAATATTTATGGAATATCATAAAATATTATGAATTCATGAAATATTATTAATATTATGAAATTTCATGATAGGCTTGGCTTAAAGGGCTTTGATATGGATTAGTGCAAATTGTGATAAAAAGAAGAAGTAGAAGGGAGGAAGCAAGGATTGAACCTTGAACCTCCTAGTTGCACTCTCCATGTCTTAACCACTACACCAAGCATTGATTCTTGTTGAGAGAATAAGAAACATGCTTGTTAAGCGTGTAATAGTGAAGAGACATGTCTTTTCATGAGAAAAGTATAAATAAGAGAGGGAAGAGGTGTGAGTAACTTCCTCTTCTTCTTCCTTTCTCTTCCCCACCGAAATTCCTTCTTCTCCTCTCCTCTTTTCCATTTTTCGAAAAGTGCTCCCTAGGGTTCTAATCCTAGGGGATTGGAAGGAAGAAGGCTCTTGCCCTCTATTAGGGCCAAGGAGTCTAGAGAAGAAAGAGTAAGAGGAACCTTCACTTCTCCTTCAACCAAGGGTACCCTAAGGGACTTAAAGAAGTAGAATCTCAAGCGAAAGGATGTAAGTATCCCCTCGCCTGCAGCGTAATCGTTATTGTTTGATTTGTATGCTTCTTCTTATTGTTGTTTTTGAAAAGGAAACCTCCCTCCTTTATGAAACTTTCGGCCACCTCCATTTAATAGGCCTTGGTTACTTCTTATTGCATGAGGAGATCCCTATGAACTTAGGGTATGAATATATGTTGGTTTCCTTCATGTTGTGATAACAAAAAGTAGGGTTAGCCACCCTACAACTTTCGGCCAAGAGGAGAAAGGTTAGGCTTTTGGGTTGCATGCTATCCTATGATATGTCCATGATTAGTATTGTAGATAAAGTGTTTGTGTAAATGTTTGTGTGAAGATTGGATGTCAAAAACCTAGCCTACCCTACCCTACAAGTTTCGGCCAAAGGAGAATAGGCTAGGGTTTTTGGGTTGTTTGCTATCCTATGATGTGTCCATGTTTAGTAGTGTAGGTAAGGTGTTTGAATAAATGTTTGGGTGAAGATTGGATGTCAAAAACCTAGCCTACCCTACCCTTACATCATTCGGCCAACCTAGGAAGATTAGGGTTTAGGGATGCTTGATTTGCCTATGATGAATCTATGCCTAGTAGTGTAGATAAGGTGTTTGAATAAATGCTTGTGTGAAGGTTTAATTTCAAAACCCTAGTTTCCCTACCCTACACCATTCGGCCAAGGCATGAAACCTTAGGGTTTGTGAAGGTTAAATTATTTTATGTGATATGCTTATGTAAAATGATATGAGATGTATATGCATGTGATATTCAAAGGAAATGTTTGATTGGATTCCTTAGCATGTAACATTTGGCCAAGGCATGAAACATGAGGTTGTGAAGGACAACTTACCCTATGAGATTATGATTGTGTTTAGTAAGATCATATGCCTATATATGTGATGATTGTATGAGATGTACCCTAGGAGATATGCTTATGTTTGGGATGATGATATGTATATGCAAATGATGTTTAAATGGAATGTTGGATTAGGAAAAATGGAACTCTCCCTAGCCATGACTTTCGGCCAACCCGAGATTAGGGTTAAGGTGACTTGATTTTCTCCCATGGTGCATGCTATAGTATGATACATGATATATATATATATATATATGTGGGATGTTGGTAGGGGATGTTTGATGTCAAAAACTTAATCTACCCCTACCCTTGAGTTTCGGCCAAGACCCTAGTTTTAGGGTTAGGAACCATTTGATTTACCCATGAAGCATGCTACCACTTCCTATGATATGAATATGATTTATGTGATCAACCTTGTCATATATAAGATATGTTTAAGGGGTTGAATTATGATCTATGTATGAGCATGCATTATAGCCCATAGGGCACCCTTATGAAATGCATGCTTTATACTAGGCTAGTTATCATGATTATGGAGATCTATGTATGAGCATGCATTATAGCCCATGGGGCACCCTTATGAAATGCATGCTTTATACTAGGCTAGTTATCATGATTATGGATGCATACATATGCATAAGAATGAGCCTTGTAGGGCATGAACGAAGAAGGCTTAGGGCCTAAAGAATGCTTCCCTAGAAGGTTGGGATTAAGAGCATACTTTATGAAAATGAAGAACATGATAATTATTTTATTTTGTAATGGCTTGTACTATAGACTCTTAAAGCGAGTCAAATGATTATGATACTAGGCTGAAGGACTTCTGAGAAGGCCTAGTAAACCCTAGTGGTTCGGGATTAGCTACCTCGTTCCTATTCAGGGGCGCGCGCAAAACATGAAGTACAAGCCGGGCCCTAATGATTATTCTATGTTCAAGTATTATGTTTATATGTTTTCAAAGAAACCTTCCTATATAGTTAATATGCTTAGATGTTTAACATGCTTAAACACTTACCATGCTTGAATGTGATTTATTCTCTTATCTTTCTATGATATGGATTTTGCGAGTAGGACAGGATCTTACTAAGCATTTGTGCTTACTAGTTTATATGTTGTCTTATGCTGCAGATAAGGGTAAGAGACACTTAAACTAAAGGAAGAGGCAGGAGGGCTGAAGATGTGTGGGGTGGTGGCTCGGGAAATAAAGATCTTCATATCTACAATATTATACTTATGTTAACATTTCTTTAGTAATGAATGTTACACTTGGATTACTCATATACTTGATTATATTATGAGTTGAACCTATCATGTTATAGGTTAGTTTTGAACAAGCATGCTTAGTACTTTGTTATTAGTACTTTAAGAAAAAAAAATTTTAAACGAATGATAGTACGTGACCCCGCCCCGAGAGTAGATATAAGGGCGGGCGTCACAACCTTTCTCTTTTGCCGAAATGTTAGCTTGCTCGTGCAGTTCAAATTCACAAAATAGATCATCCAATTTAACTAAGGACAAGTCCCTCGATACCTTGTAAGCATCAACCATGGATGCCCACAGAGTGGTCCTTGGGAAAGCTTGTAAGACATACCTGACGATGTCCCGGTTTTTTTATTTTCTCTCCAATTACATGGAGCTCGTTGATCACTTCCTTTAGTCTTCCATACAGCTGACTGACGGTCTCGTTGCTCTTCATGGAGAGTGATTGTAGTTGGGCCACCAACAAGTCCTTCTTGGCTCTTCTGGACTCGTTTGACCCCTCGTTCAGTTCAACTAATTTGTCCCATAGTTTTTTGGCGCTCTTGAACGGCCCCACCTTGTTCAGTTGCTCCTTTGAGAGTCCGCATTGCAGTGTGGTGGTGGCCTTGCATTTGATTGCGCCCTCTTCATTACTTCTTTGGACCATGTTCTCATAGGAGTTGGGTCTCCTCTTTCATCGGCGGGCGCCTCGAAGCCATCTGCAACACTTATCCATGTTTCTATGTCATTCATGAGGTAGTACTGCATTCTACCTTTCCAGTACGCGAAGTCGTTGCCGTCGAAGAACGGTGGTCATGCGGTGGAGTATCCCTCTTGAAACGCCATTTCAGATGTTCTGGTTCATTGTTAGATCTTCCAAAACGCACTCGCTCTGATACCAACTGAAGGATCGATGTGGCATGCAGAGGGGGGGTGAATGCACTTTTTCGGATCGTTGAACTCTACAATCTTGTTAGCGCAGCGGAAATAATAATATAAAAGAAATATAGAAACAATGCTAACACTTTCAGTTACTTGGTATCCACCCAGATGGGTGACTAGTCCAAGGATCCACGCCGCGAGCACCACTTTTCACTATCGAAAAGTCTCCTTTAGGTGGAGAAACCTTCACAGCAAGAGCTTCCTCTTTACAGATGTAGAAGTGAGATGGAGGAAGCAAGGAATCACTTTACAATTCGGCAGCACTTTGTTACTGTACGGAATGGTACAGACACGTGTAACGAAGCCTCCTTTTATAGGTGAAAAGGACAGATTCGCAGTCTGTCCAGACGCCCACCAGTCGACTGGCCCAAGGGCAGTCGACTGGCCCGGCATTAAATGTCGGCCAACGGCTAGCAAACATCTAGCCAACGGCTAGTTTTGGGGTATACCAGTCGACTGGTTCAAGGCTGCGAACTCTCTGTGGGTTTTGGCAGTCGACTGCCTCAGGGCCAGTCGATTGCCCTGCCTCCCAGCTCAGCTCCAGCCATTCCAAACCCTCTCCTTCGTGTGTGCCTTCAGGTCTGCTCCCTTGGCTCGCCCCTTGAAGTTCTCTTCCTCTGGCTATCGTCCCTCGGATGCGCACACAAGCCTTCCCTTGGCTTGCCTCCATGCCACCCTTCACGTGTGCCCTTTGAAGTCCACTTCCCGGCTTGCCCTTGGAGCTCTCCTCCCTCGGCTCTCGTCCCTCGGATAGGTCCACCAAGTGTGATTCTCCAAGTCCTGCAAACTCAATCACACAAATCAAATACAACATAACACTCTAACTTTAAACTTATTCGCCCACACATCAAAACCATGATCTTACAATCATTTAAAGGGCCGATTGCCTCAACACTTAGAAGTCCATTAAACACAGATAGATTTATTTGGCATTAGAAATATCCTACCTATTAGTGTAGGTGCATAATCGTTGGTTTGCAATTTTTGGTTGGTTGTGTTGATGCATCGTATACTCGTTGGGTTTTGTTGCATCGTTGTTTCCCCCATTGTTCGTTATCGTATAGCATGCACCATATTTGCACGTTGCATACTAACGACTGTTGGGCTTACATTTGGTTAAGCCATCGTTAGTCATATTGTTGCTCGATTCACTCAACCACTTGTTGTCATGGTAGTTGTTAGAGTGCGAGCATCTGTCCTGTTATGCCAAACAGTGACACCCTCACAGTTGTTTTTGAGGGATATTAGAGTCGTTGGTGGCTCACCCTCACCGTTATTTTTCGAGGGATATTGTAGCTGTTGATAGCTCCCCCGATGTACCGCGGTCTGGAGTGTGGATCCCCAGCATCCTGTCCACTCAACCACACCTTCTTTGGTATTTGTTGTTGGAGTGGTACAGTTGTCACAGCCCTACCCACTCGGTCACACAGATGGGATGTGTTGACGACTTGACTGGTGTCAGGGGTGACACATGTCATTCCATCATTTGCATACGTATTTCTTTTATGCATATGCTTGTGTTTGATGCACTTATACGAGCTATGGTTGTTGCACATGATTGACATGCATCTATATCTTGGTTTTATTGTTGTTGCGTTATTTTACGCCTGTTTAGTTGTTATTCGGTTTTTTAACCTGTTGTTCTATATATATGTTATGCATGTTTAGGTTCCTATATTCCTTATGGGCTGTACCCTGTTGGTTTCTCTACATATTATACCTTTTTGTTATGTCATGCTTATTGCCTACTCATATACCCGCAGAGTCCGCCCGGACTCACCACCGCTGCCACCTATTTTTGTTTCAGGTAGCAGGTAGTCGTATTTCATGGAGCCAGGAGAGGATCCAGTCGCCAGTCCCCAGAGTTGAGTTGTTTCCGCATTTGATTTAGTTGCCTTTATTTTGGTACTTGGTGAGTTTTCGCATTGTATTTGTTTATCAGGTATTCGGACTTATTTTGTTATTGTTACAGAGATATTTGAGTTCATTTTTTTTGAGTTGTGGTTTTTCTTTCATGTTTAAGGTGGTTGAGTCACCCGTTCTCTTATGTTGATATTAACTGCGGGGTTGTGTTAACTGCTATTTATTGTGATGCTAGCCGCATGTGGCTAAGCTATATAGGTGAGATATTATGTATAATTGCCTCATCTTATCCGCCGTACAAGGGAGATGCTGCCCGATTTTCATGGAAGCATGAGCTTCTGGGGGCGTGACACTTCCTCCCAGATTGCTGTTCACTTTTTTAGAAAATGCAACAACCTTAATTGAGCAGCTGTGAGTTGCTGTCCATAGAAACGTGTCTTCTTCTCCATAGCAACGTGTCTCCAGAGCGACGTGAGTTGCTGATTGGAGAAGCAACGTGAGTTGCTGTCTTGGAGAAGCAACGTTGCTGTCTTGGAGAAGCAACGTGTGCACAACAGTTGCTATCCGGAGAAGCAATATGAGTTTCTTTCTTCTCCACAACAGTTGCTGTCCAGAGAAGCAACATGAATTGCTTTCTTCTCCACAGCGGTTGTTGTGCGGAGAAGCAACTCTTTCTTCTCCATAGCAGAAGCCACACCAACGTGATGGTCGGCGTCGCACACCCAAAAGAGAGAGGGAGAGAGATTGGAGAGAATAGAGAGACTTAGGATTTTTCTCTTGATGGCTCACGAGGTATATATATGCTACAATAGGGACCATGAGGAGGAGTTGGGTCTTGGCCACCCAATGGATTAAGGCCCGATCCATTAATGAAGATCCATTCTACTAAAGGATCCTTATTGATCTACCTCACCAACCCCATATTTATATATGGGCTCCACTTATTATGAGTACAAGTATCATCCTGTGTTTAAGATATCGAATGCCTGTTAATTAATTAAATTACTGACAATTTAATTAATCAACATCTAGCCCCTTGAGTAGTATCACTCAACCTTATCATCTTGTCGGACCAAGTACACCTGCAGGATTTAACATGATGAACCTTATGAGCTACTCAAGGGGACATCATCATCCCGACTCACTAGGACACGGTTTCCTTCTATAATCAACGACACACTATGTAAATAATATTATTTCCCAACTTACCGGATCTATCAATTTAACCAATAAATATCGCTCATTGGTAAATCAAAGAAATACATATTAAGTACATATGTCCGTTATTATATCGAGATTAAGAGCATGTACTCCATAATAACTGAGGTCTAATTCAATTATAAAGTCAGTATAAATTGAATCACCTCTATTGTTAGATGTGTATACTAAAAGACATTGCTCTTTTTATATATATGAGATCATCTAATTTTTTGAAAAGAGAATCACAACTACACTAGGTGCCTATTTATATTAGTACATGCATGAAGTCTAATTACTTTGCATTGTAGATAACATAGTGTGTTGTGTCACACGGAATATCATGTTATCAGTTCCTTGCTTAGTATAAATAGAGGCTCACAACCGAGATGGAATTGGACAACCCATCGCGATGGTTGTAGTGTAATTAGGTGTGGTTGGTCTTGACCATAGAATTACACTAGCGTGCTTTGAGTACATTGAGCAGAACCAAAACCCGAGGTTATCCAATTTGTACTGACTCGATAATTAGATAGGACCTTTGATTTTATTATGGAGTACGATCCCTTAATCCCGATATAATAACGGACATATATTATTATTTATTATTTCTTTGATTTACCAATGGGCGAGACCTATTCTGTTAGATCGATAGGCCGGTAAGTTGGAAAATAATATTAATAATATGATGTGTCGTTGATTATTAAAGGAATCCGTGTCCTGGTGAGTCGGGTTGATGATGCCCTCTTGATGAGCTTGAAAGGTGTTGGGTAAGGCTTAGCGGGTTTCCTAAGCGAATACCTGGTCGATCTGAGAGACCTCTCCACATCTACGGATTAAAAATTTAATCCGAATGGAGAGCCGTCTCCCATCGACCTTCTCGTGTTGTATCGAACGATCCAAATTACAACTTAGCCAATTACCAAAATTGGCCTTGTAATGTGCTCGACCGTTCGACCACGGAAAAGGCGATGAGTTGACAGCCGACTTTTGTGTTTATGGTCGGGGTCTAGTTAAGAATTTATTAAACATATTTTGCAATCAAAACAATAAATTCGTAAACATAAAATGACGACGCATATGATTATGGCACAAAAACAACATAAGGAAATACAAGGGAGCGTATGGAAAGTTATACCTTTCCGATCACCTTGTGGTCTTCTACCTTATGTCCCTCCCTTCGTGGACGTCGTGTGGGCGACGATCTACTGCGATCCGAGATCACCAAGAGCTCCAAACAACCCTCTTCTCCAACAGGCCAAAAGCCTAGCTTCTAGGATTTGCGCCGCCGACCACCCTCTTCCTCTTCCCTTGCGTCGCCGACCGCCAGAGCCAGCTCCAAGCCCTCCGACCAGCAGCAAACTTAGAGAGGAAGTAGAAGGAGATGAAGAAGGAGAAAATTCTCCTTCTTCTGTTAGGACCGGGTGCATGTTGACATGGATACGGGTTCGTAATTTTTAAAAAATAATTACGTGCAGCGGAAGAATTAGCATAAATAATTTCTCAAATTATTTTAACCACGTATCTAGCATGCAACCTTATGATGAGTGGACATGATCATAAATTAAAATTTTGCAGAAAGTAAACTAATTTACTCAATACCTTGTGTAACTCGAAGTAAGGGACGAGATCCAACCGTAGCGTCCCTTGGAAGCTACGCCTCTATTCGCGTCCACGCCGAGTTCTCTTCGGGATGACTTCGCAAAGCCACGAGTTTTGTGCCGACGAGAACTACTAGATTCTCCAAAGGCACAACTAGAATATCAAGAGAGAAAAGATAGAAACTAACCACCGAATAACGGAATCAAGATTCCATGAAGGGAGGAAGGAGTCGCGACCCGCTTCGTCTTGGTGGTGGCTCACGGCAAGGGAGATGGCGCCGGCCCTAGAGGGAGAAAGGTGGGCTCCGGCCCTAGAGAGAGAGAGGTGGGCGCCGGCCCTAGAGAGAGAGAGGGAGAGAATTAGAGAGAGAGGGAGCTACTTAATCTCTTGATAATTCAATTGAGGAATTCAAGCCTAGCCTTGGTTCCTTTATATAGTAGCCTCTCTATCGCCAAGTCTCCTCTTTTAACGGAATAAATTTTCATAAGAAATTTATCCTATAAATTTTCTTATGAATTATTCCGTTATGCCAAGTTTTATTATAACAAAATTTATAATAAAACAAATACATCTCTCCTTTTATTATGAAATAAAATTTACAAGAAATTTATAAATTTTTTCTTATCATGGAAAAATCAATTCATAATTGATTTTATAAAATTAAAATAAACCGATCCATGGTTCATTTTAATTTCCATAAAAAGAATAAATTTCTATAAATTTCTTTATATAAATTTCTTTATATAAATCTCTATATATAAATTTCTTTATATATAGATTTATTTATCCATAATTTTATAAAACAAATCACGGTTGATTTATTTTATAAAATAAACCAAATAAATTGGTTTTCTCTCCTTGTAGTGGCCGGCCAAACCAAAGAGGGTGGGTACCCTCTTTGGCCGGCCACATCAAGCCAAACCTTTGCGAATTAAACTCATTTAATTATCCCAATAAGCCTTCAAAAGACTTAGCCATTTTAAGCTTCCGTTGTGCCTCTGATTAATTCAGATTCGACTTATTTCTCTTGATCGGAAAATCTAATTTTCAATTCGTTTTAAATCCCTCGGATTACTCGTAGTGCGTGTGACTAAATAGGCTTTCGTTTATGTTGGCCGTCTATAATCAACTAATTATAGAACGATGATGAGTGGCACCTAGTAGTACATCATGACCCCTAATTAATCGAAAGATCAACGGTTGACCTCAGAAATAATTCTGAAACCCTTCAGCAGCTCTAATGAATCGTGCCTCATTCCCTTCACCATCTTATACCCACTTGGTTCAGGACATGGTCTGTGTGTGTCAGTACCCACTAGGCTGACTGCGTCACACCTAGCCCAAGTAACGTTCTCTCGTCCTTTGGATTTCTAATTACTCTCATGTATTTAAGAGACTCATACTCTAAACATGACATGCTCTGGCCAGAGGCTTTGAGTAACAATCCGACGATAGGCCTGGGTATACATCTCCTCGCAAGGAGTGGTGAATCCTTTGTAGGCTGTTCAAACATCTTCGTGCACTTCGGCTTATACCCAACCATCCTGGGTCCACACCTCCATGACCAAGATGACTTGAACACCGCAAGTTAAAGGATCATCGCACTTAAGCTGCAGTAAGAACTTCACTGACATGTCTATATATAGACTACCATGTGAAGTTTTACAGTCAGTCACTCCAATGAACTAGTTCCCTTAACTAGCATTCATGTTTATCTCCGGACATCCCAATGTCACCAGCCAGTGAGAATCAGCTGATTAGAGAATAACCCATGCTAGTCTCAACAGAATTGATAGTGTCCGTATTTATCAATTCATCGACTAGGTATATTTTCAATACTTCACAATTGCACATGTAGAGATAATCACTAGTTGTGAATTCATCACAAATTCTCTCATGCTGTGAATTGTATTGCGGACATTCAGTAAATGAGTTTAAGATCCCAATCAAATACACAAACATGTATACTCAAATAGTGAATTTTCATTTATTAAAATAAATGTTTACAATCATAAGGCGATTGCCTTAGGACACTTCTCTCATATTACTAACAAACTCCCACTTGGCCTAATGCCAATCGCTACGGTATCCAATACCACAGGCTCTAACATGACCCTCAAACTTGCTTTGAGGCAAGGCCTTAGTTAAAGGATCCGCTAAATTCCTTTCAGTGGGAATTTTCTCAATTTGTATATCATTCCTACTTATAATCTCTCTGATCAGATGATAGCGACGAAGCACGTGTTTGGATCGTTGATGAGACCTTGGTTCCTTTGCTTGTGCAATAGCTCCATTGTTGTCGCAGTAAACCGACACTGCTTCATCAATGGTTGGAACCACACCAAGTTCGGAGACAAACTTCTTGATCCAGACTGCTTCCTTTGCTGCTTCCGAAGCTGCGATATATTCCGCTTCCGTGGTAGAATCCGCTACAGTGTCTTGCTTGGAACTCTTCCAACTTATTGCGCCTCCATTCAAAGTAAATACGTATCAAGACTGGGATTTGGAGTCATCCTTATCTGTCTGGAAACTAGCATCTGTATACCCACGTATTACCATATCTCCTTCTCCATATATTAGGAACACATCCTTAGTTCTTCTTAAGTACTTAAGGATTGTCTTTACAGCCGCCCAATGATCCATTCCCGGATCCGACTGGTATCTGCTTGTGACGCTCAAAGCATACGATACATCGGGCCTTGTACATAACATAGCATACATGATAGATCCTATTGCGGATGCATAGGGAATCTTATTCATGCAAATCCTCTCGTCTTCTGTGCGCGGACACATAGACTTTGAAAGGTTGATCCCATGCCTGATGGGAAGGTAACCTTTCTTGGATTCCGACATGCTAAACCTTTTTAGCACTCGGTCTATATATGTAGACTGTGAAAGACCAAGCAACCGTTTTGATCTATCTCTATAGATTCTAATCCCAAGGATATAGGTTGCTTCTCCCAGGTCTTTCATGGAGAAAGTTTTGGACAACTAAATTTTAACTGTCTGTAAGACTGATATATCGTTTCCTATAAGCAATATGTCATCGACATATAGCACTAGGAATACGACTGCACTCCCACTAACCTTCTTGTACATACAAGGTTCGTCAGGATTTTGTGAGAAAGCAAACTCTTTGATTGTCTCATCAAAACGGATGTTCCAGCTCCTGGATGCTTGCTTCAGTCCATATATGTATAGTCGAAGCTTGCATACTTTGGTTTTATCAACCGATGTGAAACCTTCAGGTTGTATCATGTATACATCTTCGAGCAGGTTTCCATTAAGGAAAGTTGTTTTCACATCCATTTGTCATATCTCATAATCATAATGAGCTGGTATGGCTAGGAGCATCCGAATGGATTTAAGCATAGCTACTGGCGAATAGGTTTCGTCATAATCAATTCCTTGTTTCTAATGATATCCTTTTGCCACTAATCTAGCCTTAAGGTAACAACATTACCTTCCATGTCGGTTTTCTTCTTGAAAACCCACTTGCACCCTATGGGTTTAATCCCTTCAGGTGGGTTAACCAAGTCCCATACTTGATTTTCGTACATGGAATCCATTTCCGACTTCATGGCTTCAAGTCATTTGTCCCTTTCTGAACATTTCAGAACATCTTCATAACTGATAGGTTCGTCATCGCTTATGAGTAACACGTCGTTCGATTCACTTATGAGAAAACCATATCTCTCTGGAATATTGCGTGTCCTATCAGACCTACGAAGGGGTGGTGTTGTTTTAGGTTCAACTGATAGCTCATCATTATGAGTTATTAGTTGTGAGTCTTGACTAGGTGTCTTTGTAATGTCTATTGAAGTTTCTTGTGTTAGTGAAATGAGAGAAGTGTCCTAAGGCAATCGCCTTATGATGTAAACATTTATATTAATAAATGATAATTCACTATTTGAGTATACATGTTTTGTGTATTTGATTAGGATCTTAAACTCATCTACTGAATGTCCGCAATACAACTCACAGCATAAGAGAATTTGTGATGGGATCACAACTAGTGATTATCTCTAATGTGCAATTGTGAAGTATTGAAATTATCCCTAGTCGATGAATTGATAAAAACGGACACTATCAATTCTGTTGAGACTAGCATGGGTTATTCTCTAATCAGCTGATTCTCACTGGCTGGTGACATTGGGATGTCCGGAGATAAACATGGATGCTAGTTAAGGGAACTAGTTCATTGGAGTGACTAGCTGTAAGACTTCATATGGGAATCTACATGTAGATATGTCAATGAAGTTCTTACTGCAGCTTAAGTGCGATGTTCCTTTGACTTGCGGTGTTCAAGTCATCTTGGTCATGGAGACTTATACTTTAACATCTTAAGCAAACATCTCCAAGGAGGTGTGGACCCAGGATGATTGGGTATAAGCCAAAGTGCCCGAAGATGATTGAACAGTCTACAAAGGATTCACCACTCCTTGCGAGGAGATGTATACCCAGGCCTATCGTCGGATTGTTACTCAAGAACCTCTGGCCAGAGTGTATCATGTTTAGAGTGCGAGTCTCTAAAAATACATGAGAGTAATTAGAAATCCAAAGGACGAGAAAGACACTACTTGGGCTAGATATGACGTAGTCAGTCTAGTGGGGACTGACACAAACAGACCATGTCCTGAACCAAGTGGGTATAAGGTGGTGAAGGGAATGGGGCACGATTCATTAGAGCTGCTGAAGGGTTTCAGAATAATTTCTTCTGAGGTCAAACCGTTGATCTTTCGATTAATTGGGGATCATAATGTACTACTAGGTGCCACTCATGATCGTTCTATAATTGGTTAATTATAGACGGCCAACATAAATCGAAAGCCTATTTAGTCACACGCACTACGAGTAATCCGAGGGATTTAAAATGAGTTGAAAATTGGATTTTCCGATCAAGAGAAATAAGTCGAATCTGAGTTGATCAGAGGCGCAACGGAAACTTAAAATGGCTAAGTCTTTTGAAGGCTTATTGGGCGAATTAAATGAGTTTAATTCACGATCGGTTCGGGTTGTTTTGGCCGACCAAAGAGGGTGCCCACCCTCTTGGTTTGGCTGACCAATGAAAGGGGGATAAACCAATTTAATTGGTTTAATTAATAAATTAAATCTAGCGCGATTTATTTTATAAATTATGGATAAATAAATTGATATATAAAGAACTTTATATAAAGAGATTTATAAATAAATTTGTAGAAATTTATTCTTTTTATGGAAATTAAAATGAACCATGAATTAATTTTATTTTAATTTATAAAATCAATTATGAATTGATTTATCCATAATAAGAAAAAAATTTTATACAAATTTTATTCCATAATTAAAAGAGAGAAGTAATTGTTTTATTATAAATTAGTTATAATAAAACTTGGTTTAAATGGAATAATTCATAAAAGAATTTATAGGATAAATTTGTTATGAAAAATTTTGTTAAGAGGGAGACTTGGCAAGGGAGAAGCAACTATATAAGGAACCAAAAGGAAGCCTTTAATAGCTAATGAATAATTGATAGAGATTAATTATTCTCTCCCTCTCTCTCTCTTATTCTCTTTTCCTCCTCTTCTCCTTCCCATTAGGGCTGGTGCCCTCCTTGTGCTTTAGGGCCGGCGCCTCCCTTTCCCACCCTAGGGCCGGTGCACCCTAGGGTTGCCGTGGACCAAGAACACCAAGGAGAAGCCAAGAAGAAGAAGAAGAAGCGAATAGCAACTCCTCTCTTCCCGGAATTTCGATTCCGTTTCTTGGTGGTACGTTTCCATTAATTTCTCTTGTTCTTTTAGTTGTGCATTCCGAGAATCTAGGAGTTCTCATCGGCACAAAACTCGTGACTTTGCGAAGTCATTCCGAAGAGAACTCGGCATGGACGCGAATAGAGGCGGAGCTTCCAAGGGACGCTACGGTTGGATCTCGTCCTTTTTCCGACTTACGAGAGGTATAAAGTAAATTAGTTTACTTTTCCACAATGTTTTATTTTATGATAATGTCAATACACCATAAGGTTGCATGCTAGAATACGTGGTTAAAATAATTTAGGAAATTATTTTATGCTAATTCTTCCGCTGCACGTAAAAATTTTGAATTTTACGAAGCCGTATCCTTGTCGACATGCACCTGGTCCCAACAGTGGTATCAGATCCGGTTAGTGTTCGACATAATCATATAATTGTTTTGCGGAACACTTTGTCATAATCTCAATTTTGGAAAAAAAATTTCAATTATGGAAACTTTCCAATTATAATAAATTTTAGATTTAGGAATTTCTAAGTTTGGAAATCCTCATGAAATTTCGCAAACTTTTGAAATATCCTAGTTTCTAAAAATTTTATAATAATTGTGAAAACTTCCCATCTTTGGAAACTTTCCAATTTTGGAAATTTTCTATTTTAGAAATTTTCTAACTTTGGAAATATGTAAGTTTTCTTTGTACCAGAAACTTACAATTATTCTGAAAACCAATTTATGAAATCTAGCAATTTTGGGCACTTTCTTTTAAGAAAGTCTAGACAAATTCATGGACAGTTAATTGACAATTAAATTTGAATTGGTCTTTAAATTGACAACAAAATTCTTTATTTTGGATTGAGCCTCGGGGAGCCGTCCAATTTAAAGCTAGTTGTTGTAATTTAATTTCCCAATTTTAATTGAAATTGTCATGTTTGATTTGGATTGAGCCTCGGGGAGCCGTCCAATTGGATTTACAACAAATTATTTTTCTTTGGGTATCTGAGCCTCGGGGAGCCACCCTTAGAAAACGATTTGTTGTAATTAATTAAATCCATGAATAAAATATGATTTAAGAGGTGATGCTCTTACATATTGTTGTCTCCAAAATTAATTAGGAAATGGTTTCCTATAGAGTTTTCTTAAATGAGATTTTCATGAAAATAATATGTCGTTGAATTAAGGGAATTGCCTCTTAATTTAATAAGATTTGATTTAGAGAAATCAAAGTCTTAAACATATTATTTCCGAAATTGATTATGACAATTTAGGAAATTGTTTCCCAAAACAATTCCTTTAATATAGTATGAGATTAGAATTAGGAAATCCGGTTCCTAATTCAATTAATGAGACTTGATAACTTAAGTCACATACATACTTTATTAAGGAAATCGTTAGTCATGACATAATCATGTGTCATGAATGTGCTTAGAAAAGATGAGACCCAAAACCCCTTACAAAATATTAAGGCCAACACCTTCCATTAATATGGTTAGAATCGGAGTTTTGTTTCTCGTTTGGGTTGATGGACACATCCATGCCCAGCTTGAACCTCAACATGTTCAAACCATGGAATTAGTTCATGAATAATATAGTTGGAGTCAGAGGTCAATCCTTAGTTTTGGTTGTTGGACACATCCAAGCCTGACTAAACGGTTGAATGAGCTCCAACCATATTAAAACTATTTCTTGATTAATGGGTCAGCCTTAAGCTTGGAGCATCGATTTGTTGTGCCACAGCCAAGGTCGATGTAAAGAGAGGTGCAGTTGGGTGCTATGTATAATGTTACATACTTGTTAATGAGTTAACAACCCAATGATTTATGCAAACATTCAATTAGTTGATAGCATAATGTGATAGTTACATATATGTGATATGTAATCGGTATAATTACCTACCTTCACAGCTAAGAATAACTTGATGGCCACAGCCATGGTGGTTCTTATCTGTGGTTGGATATCAACCTATTTGGAGATGTTCCTACGATCTCCCGAATTGATAAAAAGGGTTATTCAATTTGAAAAATAAATAGGATTTTATTTATGTATGTTGATACATTCTTTAATCATCCTTCTCACATAAACTCAATTTGTATTTCTAGGATAATCACTCGATAATGTCTTCTCTAAACTTGCGTTCCATTTTGGACACCAATAAACTGACTGGTCCGAACTACATGGACTGGCTTCGAAACCTAAGGATAGTCCTTAAGGCAGAGAAGCTTGCTTATGTCCTTGAAGATCAACTTCCCACCCATCCTCCAGAGAATGCAACTCCAGACCAATTGTTGGCCTATCAGAAACATGTGACCGATTCTGAACTTGCGAGTTGCATCATGCTAGCCTCTATGGTACCTGAGCTGCAAAAGCAGCATGAGCATATGGATGCTTATACCATCATCTTCCATCTTCATGAGTTGTTTGAAGAGCAGGCGAGATCCGAAAGGTTCGAAGTCTCCAGACTCCTCTTCACCACTAAGAT
>JAGFNQ010004180.1:0-34959 GCA_024364735.1 Boesenbergia rotunda | reverse complement strand
TTTATTTTATAAAATCAATAATGGATTGATTTACCATGATAAAGAAATTTATATAAAGAATATATTTATATAAAGAAATTTATTTTTCATGGAAATTAAAATGAACCATGGATTATTTTATTTTATTTTATAAAATCAATAATGGATTTATTTACCATGATAAAGAAATTTATATAAAGAAATTTCTTTCCATAAGAAAAAAAAGGGAGACATGGTTACTTTTATCATAAATTAAATTATGATAAAAACTTGGCATGATGGAATAAATCATAGAAAAATTTATATGATAAATTTCTTATAAAAATTTATTCCATAAAAAGGAGACTTGGCGATTCACAGACTACTATATAAAGGAACCAAGGCAAGGCTTGGAAATCAATCTAAGAGATCTAGAAATAAGCCCTCTCTCTCTCTTCTTCTCTCCCTCTCCCTCCTCTAGTGCCACCGGCCCTAAAAGGAGGACCCCTTTGTTGTGAGCTTCATCCACCAAGCAACTGCCGAAGAAGAAGAAGAAGCGGGCGCAACTCCTTCCTTCCTCCCGAAATCTTGATTCCGTTCTTCATTTGGTGGTTAGTCTTCCCATCTCTCTCTTGGTATTCTTGTCGTGCCTTTGGAGAATCTAGTAGTTCTTGTCGGCATGAAACTCGTGGCTTTGCGAAGTCATCCCGAAGAAAACTCGGCGTGGACGCGAATAGAGGTGGAGCTTCCGAGGGACACTTACGGTTGGATCTCATCCCTTTCTTCGAGTTACACGAGGTAACAAGTAAATTAGTTTACATTTCTATAAAATTTTAAATATATGATCATGTCTACACAAGATAAGGTTGCATGCTTAGATGTGTGGTTCAATAATTTGAGAAATTATTTATGCTAAACCTTCCGCTGCACGTAATTAATTTTAAAATTACGAACCCGCATTCATGTCAACATGCACCCGGTCCCAACAGTGGTATCAAAGCCGGTTAGTGTTCGACATAATCATATAATTGTTTTGCGGAAAACTTTGTCATGATCTCAATTTTGAAATTTTTTTTCAATTATGGAAACTTTCCAATTATGGTAAATTTTAGATTTACGAATTTTAAAGTTTGGAAATCCTCATGAAATTTCGCAAACTTTTGAAATATCCCTGTTTCTGAAATTTTATGATAATTGTGAAAACTTTCCATTTTTGGAAACTTTCCAATTTTGGAAATTTTCTATTTTTGAAATTTTCCAATTTTGGAAATATGTAAGTTTTCTTTGTACCAGAAACTTACAATTATTCTGAAAACCTATTGTGGAAAGCTCGCAATTTTGGGCACTTTCTTTCAAGAAAGTCTAGATAAATTTATGGAACATTAATTGACAATTAAATTCGAATTGGTTTTTAAATTATTAACAAAATTCTTTACTTGGGGGAGTGCCTTGGGGAGCCACCCAAATTAAAGTTAGTTGTTGTAATTTAATTTCCTATTTTGAATAAGAATTGTCAAGTTTAATTTGGCTACGCCTCGGGGAGCAGGCTAAATTAGATTAACGACAAATTTCTTTTCTTTGGGTATCTGAGCCTCGGGGAGCCACCCGAAGAAAATAATTTGTTGTAATTAATTAATCCATAAATAAAATATGTAATCAAATCTTAGAAATTTTGAGGTGATTCTCAAACGATAATTTCCTTATTTTATTTAAGAGGTGATGTTCTTACATATTGTTGTCTCTAAAATTAATTAGGGAAATTGTTTCCTATAGAGTTTATTTCCTTAAATAAGATTTTCATGAAAATAATATGTGGTTGAATTAAGGGAATCTGTCTCTTAATTTAATAAGATTTGATTTAGAGAAATCAAAGTCTTAAACATATTATTTCCAAAATTGATTATGACAATTTAGGAAATTGTTTCCCAAAACAATTCCTTGAAAAAGTATGAAATTGGAATAAGGAAATCCGGTTCCTAATTCAATTAATGAGACTTGATAAATTAAGTCACATACATACTTTATTAAGGAAATCGTTAGTACATGACATAAATATGTGTCATGAATGTGCTTAGAAAGAAAAGGATGAGACCCAAAACCCCTTACAAAATATTAAGGCCAACACCTTCCATTAATATTGTTAGAACCGGAGTTTTGTTTCTCGTTTGGGTTGATGGACACATCCATGCCCGGCTTGAACCTCAACATGTTCAAACCATGGAATTAGTTTATGATTAATATAGTTGGAGTCAGAGGTCAATCCTTAGTTTTGGTTGTTGGACACATCCAAGCCTGACTAAACGGTTGAATGAGCTCCAACCATATTAAAACTATTTCTTGATTAATGGGTCAGCCTTAAGCTTGGAGCATCGATTTGTTGTGCCACAGCCAAGGTCGATGTAAAAAGAGGTGCAGTTGGGTGCTATGTATATTGTTGCATACTTGTTAATGAGTTAACAATCCAATGATTTATGCAAACATTTAATTAGTTGATAGCATAAAGTGATAGTTACATATATGTGATATGTAATCGGTATAATTACCTACCTTCATAGCTAAGAATAACTTGATGGCCACAGCCATGGTTGTTCTTATCTATGGTTGGATATCAACCTATTTAGAGATGTTCCTACGATCTCCCGAATTGATAAAAAGGGTTATTCAATTCGAAAAATAAATAGGATTTAATCAATGTATGTTGATGCATTCTTTATCATTCTTCTCATATAAGCTCAATTTGTATTTCTAGGATAATCACTTGATCATGTCTTCTCTGAATTTGCGTTCCATTTTGGACACCAATAAGTTAACTAAGACCAAAAAGACTGAAAAGGCACCAAAAGGCACTTGCCATCACTGTGGCAAGGAGGGACACTGGCGAAGAAACTGCAAGGTTTATCTTGAGTCCTTGAAGAAGAAGGCATCCGATGCCCCATCCTCTTCAGGCATCTTCGTTATTGAATGTCACTCTATTTCCTCGTACACCTGGGTACTTGATACTGGGTGTAGCTCACATATATGTAATGACATACAGGGGCTGAGGAATAGAAGAAGACTCGTCAAGGGAGAAGCAAATTTGCGAGTTGGAAATGGAGCAAAGATTGCTGCTATTGCCATCGGAACATATTTGCTAAAGCTCCCTACTGGACTTGTCTTAGAATTGGATAATTGTTATTTTGTTCCTTCGTTAATAAAGAACATTGTATCTATTTCATGCTTGAATGAAAAGGGTTACCATTTAACTTTTAGTAACAATTGTTGTTACATAACTTTAAATGATGTTCTTTATGGGACTGGAACTTTATGCAATGGTATCTACACGTTAGATTTATCCGGTGACGTTTTTAATATCGAAGTTAGCAATAAACGTGCTCGAATAGATAATCAAATAGACTCCTATACGTGGCATTGTCGTCTTGGCCATGTAAGCAAGAAACGCATGACCAAATTACACCGATGTGGAATTCTGGAATCATTTGAACCCGGTTCATTTGATACATGTGAATCATGCTTAAAAGGCAAGATGACCAAATTACCCTTTTCCGGAAAAGGTAAACCAGTGGGAGGATTGCTTGGTCTAATACATACTGATGTATGTGGACCAATGTCAACTCTTGCACAAGGAGGCTACAGCTACTTCATTACCTTTATCGATGATCACTCACGATTCGGGTATGTGTTCTTGATGAAACACAAATTTGAAGCTTTTGAGAAATTCAAAGAGTTCAGAAATGAAGTAGAGAAACATCTTGACAAAAGTATTAAGATACTTCGATCCGATCGGGGTGGTGAATACTTAAGTCAAGAGTTTCAAGATTATCTTAGGGACAATGAGATATTGTCTCAATGGACTCCGCCGTATACATCACAGCATAATGGTGTATCTGAGAGGTGTAACCGAACCTTGATGGACATGGTTAGATCTATGATGAATCATGTAACTCTTCCAAAATCCTTTTGGGGCTATGCGCTTAAGACAACTGTTTACTTGCTAAACAGAGTCCCGACCAAGGTAGTCTCTACTACTCCATATGAGACATGGAATAGTAAGAAACCTCACTTAACTCACTTTAAGATATGGGGTTGTCCTGCTTATGTGAAGTGGACTGTATCAGACAAATTGGATGTTAAGTCTGATAAATGTCTATTTATTGGATACCCTAAGGAAACAAAGGGTTACCAATTCTATCTTCCCTTGGAACAAAAGGTGTTTGTTTCAAGGCATGCTGTATTTCTGGAAAAAGAATTTCTTTTACAAGAAGACAGTGGGAGTAGTATTAAACTTGAAGAAGTTCAAGAAACTCCAATAGACATTACAGAGACACCTAGTCTAGACCCACAACCAATAACTCATAATGATGAGCTATCAGTTGAACCTAAAGCAACACCACTACTTCGTAGATCTGATAGGACATGCAATATTCCAGAGAGATACGGATTTCTCGTAAGTGAATCGAACGACGTGTTACTCATTATCGATGACGAACCTATCTGTTATGATGATGTTCTGAAAAGTTCAGAAAGGGACAAATGGCTTGAAGCCATGAAGTCAGAAATAGATTCCATGTACGAAAATCAAGTATGGGACTTGGTTAACCCACCTGAAAGGATTAAGCCCATAGGGTGCAAGTGGGTTTTCAAGAAGAAAACCGACATAGAAGGTAATGTTGTTACCTTTAAAGCTAGATTAGTGGTAAAAGGATATCGTCAGAAATAAGGAATTGATTATGACGAAACCTATTCGCCAGTAGCTATGCTTAAATCCATTCGGATGCTCCTGGCCATAGCAGCTCATTATGATTATGAGATATTGCAAATGGATTTGAAAACAGCTTTCCTTAATGGAAACCTGCTTGAGGATGTATACATGATACAACCTGAAGGTTTCACATCGGTTGATAAAACCAAAATATGCAAGCTTTGACGATCTATATATGGACTGAAGCAAGCATCTAGGAGCTGGAACATCCGTTTTGATGAGACAATCAAAGAGTTTGATTTCTCACAAAATCCTGACGAACCTTGTGTGCATAAGAAGGTTAGTGGGAGTGCAGTCGTATTCCTAGTATTATATGTCGATGACATATTACTTATAGGAAACGATATATCAGTCTTACAGTCGGTTAAAATTTGGTTGTCCAAAACTTTCTCCATGAAAGACTTGGGAGAAGCAACCTATATCCTTGGGATTAGAATCTATAGAGACAGATCAAAACGGTTGCTTGGTCTTTCGCAGTCTACATAGACAGACCGAGTGCTAAAAAGGTTTAGCATGTCAGAATCCAAGAAAGGTTACCTTCCTATCAGGCATGGGATCAACCTTTCGAAGTCTATGTGTCCGCGCACAGAAGATGAGAGGATTTGCATGAATAAGATTCCTTATGCATCCGCGATAGGATCTATCATGTATGCTATGTTATGTACTATGCCCGATGTATCGTATGCTCTGAGCGTCACAAGTAGATACCAGTCTGATCCAGGAATGGATCATTGGGCGGCTGTCAAGACAATCCTTAAGTACTTAAGAAGAACTAAGGATGTGTTCCTAATATATGGAGAAGGTGATATAGTAATACGTGGGTATACAGATGCCAGTTTCTAGACAGATAAGGATGACTCAAAATCTCAGTCCGGATACGTATTTATCTTGAATGGAGGCACAATAAGTTGGAAAAGTTTTAAACAAGACACCGTAGCGGATTCTACCACGGAAGCGGAATATATTGCAGCTTCGGAACCAGCAAAGGAAGCAGTCTGGATCAAGAAGTTTGGACCCAGGATGTTTGGGTATACTTTGACATCTTATGACTTATACTTTGACATCTTAAGCAAGCATCTCTAAGGAGGTATGGACCCAGGATGTTTGGGTATAAGCCGAAGTGCCCGAAGATGTTTGAACAGCCTACAAAGGATTCACCACTCCTTGCGAGGAGATGTATACCCAAGGCCTATCGTCGGATTGTTACTCGAAGCCTCTGGCCAGAGCATCACATGTTCAGAGTATGAATCTCTCAGATACATGAGAGTAACTAGAATCCGTAGGACGAGAAAAACATTGCTTGGGCTAGGTGTGACGTAGTCAGCCTAGTGGGGACTGACACACATAGACCGTGTTCTGAATCAAGTGGGTATAAGATGGTGAAGGGAATGGGGCACGACTCATTATAGCTGCTGAAGGGTTTCAGAATTATTTCTGAGGTCAACCGTTGATCTTTCGATTAATTGGGGGTCATGATGTACTACTAGGTGCCACTCATGATCGTTCTATAATTGGTTGATTATAGACGGCCAACATAAATCGAAAGCCTATTTAGTCACACGCACTACGAATAATCCGAGTGATTTAAAATGAGTTGAAAATTAGATTTTCCGATCAAGAGAGATAAGTCGAATCTGAATTTTTCAGAGACGCATCAGAAGCATAAAATGGTTAAGTCTTTTGAAGACTTATTAGATGAATTAAATGAGTTTAATTCATATGGTCTTGGCTTGGGTTTGGCCGGCCAAAGAGGGTCCCCACTCTCTTTGTTTGGCCGGCCACATCAAAAGGGGAGAACCAAATTGTTTGGTTCAATTTATAAAATAAACCAAGTGTGGTTTGTTTTATAAAATTATGGATGATATAAATTTTATAATAAACCAAGGTTTGGTTTATTTTTCATGGAAATTAAAATGAACCATGGATTGGTTTATTTTATTTTATAAAATCAATAATGGATTGATTTACCATGATAAAGAAATTTATATAAAGAAATTTATTTTTCATGGAAATTAAAATGAACCATGGATTGGTTTATTTTATTTTATAAAATCAATAATGGATTGATTTACCATGATAAAGAAATTTATATAAAGAAATTTCTTTCCATAAGAAAAAAAGGGAGACATGGTTGCTTTTATCATAAATTAAATTATGATAAAAACTTGGCATAATGGAATAAATCATAGAAAAATTTATATGATAAATTTCTTATAAAAATTTATTCCATAAAAAGGAGACTTGGCGATTGACAGGCTACTATATAAAGGAACCAAGGCAATGCTTGGAAATCAATCTAAGAGATCTAGAAATAAGCCCTCTCTCTCTCTCCTCTCCCTCTCCCTCCTCTAGTGCCGCCGGCCCTAAAAGGAGGACCCCTTTGTTGCCGTGAGCTTCATCCACCAAGCAGCTGGCGAAGAAGAAGAAGAAGCGGGCGTAACTCCTTCCTTCCTCCCGGAATCTTGATTCCGTTCTTCGTTTGGTGGTTAGTCTTCCCATCTCTCTCTTGGTATTCTTGTCGTGCCTTTGGAGAATCTAGTAGTTCTTGTCTGCACGAAACTCGTGGCTTTGCGAAGTCATCCCGAAGAAAACTCGACGTGGACGCGAATAGAGGCGGAGCTTCCGAGGGACGCTTACGGTTGGATCTCGTCCCTTTCTTCGAGTTACGCGAGGTAACAAGTAAATTAGTTTACGTTTCTGCAAAATTTTAAATATATGATCATGTCTACATAAGATAAGGTTGCATGCTTAGATGTGTGGTTAAATAATTTGAGAAATTATTTATGCTAAACCTTCCACTGCACGTAATTAATTTTAAAATTACGAACCCGCATCCATGTCAACATGCACCCGGTCCCAACACCAGTTGACTGCCATTTGGGCAGTCGACTGGTAGCGGATGTTTCAGATTCGAACCCTATTTAAGGGGGCTCGTTTTCTCCTATCCTGCTTGACGAAACTTGCTTGGATAGGGCAAGTTAGTAGTCTTGTATACTCAGGAAGTGTCCTTGGTGTTGTGACGAGGTTTCTCCACCCACAAGGAGCGATGATTTCTAGCCGAAGGTTATCCGGGGTTTGATCCACCGACGGATTGTTGGATTAGTCACCCGACTGAGGTGGATACCAACTAAAATCAGGTTGTTAGCATTGTTATTTCATTTACATTTTATTTCCGCTGCGCTAACATTTTTGTAGAGATCAAAACGATCAAAGAAAGTGCATTCACCCCCCCTCTGCACGCCTACACCGATCCTTCAGTTGGTATCAGAGTGAAGGACCGCTCTTGATCGGACTAACTGCCGAGGGAGCACTCGCTAGAGGAGAAGGGGTCATGGAAGACAAGTTGGGTGACGATATCAACTCACCACCATCATATGAGCATGAGAATTTTGACTATTGGAAAGATAGAATGAAGAATTGGCTCGGGATGGATTGGGAGTGTAGAATGACCGTTGAAGACCCATTCGAAATTCCCAAGGACAAGCACGGAATAAAGCTTCGCCCTAGATATTGGACAAGTGAACAACAAGAACAAGCTAGGGCCAATTAGAAGGTAATAAATATTTTGATTAATATATTGCCTAACCATGTTTTGAGTGATGTAGGAAAATATTCAAATGCATGTGAATTGTGGAATAAGTTTGAAGAACTTCACAAGAACCCCTCACAAGCTCGAGTAGTCGAAATATCTAAAGAAGTAAGTTCAATGGTCCAAGAGGACCAAAATGAGGAATTGTCCGTCCCATCGAGTGAGGAACCATCCACCTCATCAAGAGAAGAAGATGAATTAGTATTAAGGGTTGAGGGGGAGGAGAGACCCTCAGTCTCACAAGAGCAAGAGACGACTTCCGCCTCCACCAAAGCTAAGCCAAAAGGGTATATCGTATGCTTTGGTTGTAATAAAAAGGGGCACTACAAGGACAAGTGTCCACTAGGTAAAAAGGAGGTAATTTCTAAGCCCAAATCAATTCAATTTAAATCTAATATGGGGTGCAGGAATGAGGAAGCTCAAAACAAAAGGATGAGAATTCGGTGTTTCACATGCGGGGAGCTCAGGCATTATCATACAAAATGTCCAAGAAGTGGAGAACTCAAGAAGATGGAGCACTTTAGGAAATGGGAGAAAGGAGAAAGAAAGAGGAGCACTCATCAAGGGGGAGCACCAAAGGTAAGGAAGGTACCCTCTAATCCAATTCATGCTTCAAGCTTTTCAATGAATGCTCAAAATGCTTATTTGGATGATAGAATTAATAATTATGTGCCCATGCGTGTTTTTGGTTTTAAATATCATGATAGAAGTACAAACAATTTTGTATGCCAAAACCCCAAGATTCCTATGTTTCATAAAAAATCTAGAAACTTCAAGCCTAAGGACCAAAGTATAAACCCTAAAAGAAAAGGAAATATGCCTAGAAAAATAGGTAATCCTAGAGATGATCAAATTAGATCTAGTGGTCCTAAGGTTAGGAGTTTGGAAAAGGAAAATCAAGTTCTAAAAGCCAAACTTGATAAATTGGAAAAGAACCTAGATAGGCTCATTAGGAGATCCAAGGAATCAAGAGGAATACAAAATGATTAATCTCTTAGAAATGGTAAGCCAGGTCTAGGATACCATTCTAGGAGGGCTAATGTTGATAAAGTATCATATTCAAGGATGCCCTATAACTATGGTAGAGAAAAAGGCAAAAATGGCAAGGAAAAGCCATTTAAAGGGAAAGAAAAGAAGTTGATCAAAGAAAAGGTCTATCGAATTAAGAGAGTAATGGTGAAAAGTCAAGAAGCACCGGAAGAACACAGGTGTGGTCTTGCTTTTGTAAAGGAGTTGCATAGGGAGGAAATTAGGGACAAAAGCTCTAGGAGTCAAGACGAGTTCCATGGTCAATGGATCTCAGGTGGTTTACTTCTAGGAGATTGAAAAGAACTATAAGGTGTGCCAATAGGTTTAAAAGACTAAGGGTAATCTTAATCCTAGAGAGTTGGCACACTTAAGGGAGGATTATGAAGAAAAAGGTGAAATTAGGATTTTAAATAAGAAAAATTAAGTTTGATGCCTAAATACCATATAATTTGATGTTATGAATGGATTATGGATGATTATGGGAAGTAGCATCAAGGTAAGGTCAAAATTAGAACTTTTGGGAAGAGTTTTATGATATTTTCTTGTGAAACTCGAAGTTTGTACCAAACTTGGGAGTTGGAATGACATTGACTAAAATTATATTTTTCCCAAGTAAATATAGGATCCACAAATATCCCCACGAGATTTCAGAATTTTTGGAAATTTGTGGAATTAGCTAGACATTTCTAAAATTCGGGCTGAGAAACTGAAATTCAGAACATCAGATACCAGTCGACTGGCTTGAAGCCAGTTGACTGGCAAACCTCACAAGCCAGTCGACTGGCAAACCTCACAGAATGTAATTACATTGTCGCCCAGTCAACTGCCCCAGGGGCAGTCGACTGGTTCGCGAGTTGTATAAAAAGAGAGGTGCGCCGGGAAAGCAAAATCTAGGGTTTTGGCTCACTTCCACCGGCGATTTTCTCCTCCTCTCAACTCCCCTTGCATCCTAAACTCCTCTCAAGCCTTAAAATCTTCCCTAAAGCCTTCTCTAACTCCGATCTACTTCTAGGGTTAGTAGAAAACTCCTCTTCAAGTCAACCCACGCAATTTCCAAATCTCAAAATGCAAAGGGTAAAGAGGTATGGCGTTTAAGGTTCATTTCTCCATTTAGGTTTTGCATTAATACTAATATGTTGTTTTGTGTATGTTTTCCTTGATATTTTCTCTTTTGGGGGGGTTTCTTGGTGTGCATGCATACTTGGTTCATTAGGGCTGTGTCTAAAAGGTCAAGGGGTGAAGGATCATCCCGACCAAGTCCACAAGGCCCAGATAAGTCTAGGTTTAGAAGTTTAGAATGTAAAAAGAGATTCGAAGAAAATGAATTTGTCCAATTACCCTGTCGGTATCTCAATAAAGCATATTTTGAAGATAAGGCACCTCATGTTATTGAGATGATTACTTATTTCGACATAGAGCAACTTTTCTATTGTCAACATGATGTTAATCTTGATCTGTGCAAGGAATTCTTTGCAAACCTGACTTGTCTTGACCAAGACAATAGAGTTTATGAGTCAAAGGTAGCGGGTGTCACCATTCCTTTCACACCCATGGTTTTAGCCAGTTTTCTAGAATGTCGGGCCTCAAACAATCCCAATACCTACTTTCCAAACGTTGTTGAACCACTTGAATTCCCAGGTGTAACTATTGATCAGATTCATGTCCAATACTTCAGGAGGCATCGACATGAATCTGAGCGTACTTTCGATGCAAAACCCATGAGTCCATCCAGCCATGGTTTCTTTTGTGATCATGTTGGTTTGTCATCCCCCTTTTTCCATCTAGCACTTTCGATGCAATCATGTTGGTTTCTTTTGTGATCATTATCTATGTATTCATGATATGTTTGCAATTTGAAAATGATTGCTATATGGTTTGGTTGAAAATCAAGAGAATGTCATGATTAGAAAAGATGATCATTAAAACATAAAGGGGTTTGTAAAAATAAATACATTTATTTGAAAAAGGGGGAGTTGGGAATCATTTTGAATATCAAATAGAAGTGCTAGAGAATGACAAGTATAGGATCCCATCATTATAACTCCAGATTGATACAAAGTTGGCCTTAATTGGGACTTTTTGAGTTTGTACCAAAAGTCAAGCACGGTTGATGATTTTCTTGAATCAAATTTTTCTAGGGTAGGGAATACCTTAACAACTGTGCTTGCAAAGTTTCACATTTTTCCAGATTTTCTAGAATTTTTTATTCGTTTCTGAATTTCGTCTGAAATTATGAAATCTATCGTATCAGTCGACTGCCCTGGGGGCAGTCGACTGGTAGAGTGGACAGAATGGGTTTATGTGATTTCTGAAGGGTTTTTCAGAAATAGGATTCAGTTCTATTTGGCACCTAGAATAGGGTTGCTTGGGGCAATCTTTTGATGGTGTCAAAGGGGGAGAACTAGGGTGTTAAGTTAGGTTTGGGTTGAAACTTAACTTAAGTTTGGTTGTGACTTTAGAGTTAAGTTGGGAGAACTTAATTCTAACTTGGGATTAGCAATAAGGGTTGAAATATGGGAGAAAGCATAGGTTAAGGGGGAGGTAGCCTCTTGTGTGATATGCTTGAATTTCAACTGCTTTTGCTATTATTATTGCTATATGTTTACCTAACTTAACATATTGCCACACATCAAAAAGGGGGAGATTGTTGGGGCAATCGACCCTGAGATGATCTGGAGGATCATAATGTTTTGATGAGTGGGCAATATGGTTAAGTTAGGATTTGTGTTGTTCTCACATGTGTACATGAGTGTGCAGGTATACAGGTACACATGGACTCGGTTGATGTCTTCAGGTGAAGGATGGCATGGAGGCAAGCTGGAGGCTTGCGTGCGCATCCGAGGGACCATTGGAAAGCAGCGATGATGAGCCGAGGGATGCGGACTTCGAGGCGTACGTGAAGGGTGGCATGGAGGCAAGCTGGAGGATTGCGTGCGCATCCGAGGGACGAGGGCCGAAGATGAAGAGGGCGTGAAGGAAACAGTCAAGGCTGCTGGTGAAGAGTCAACTAAGTGGTAAGGGTCTGAGTATGAGTGTATGTACTCAGGGGTTAAGCCGGGAGGGTTTGAGTGCAGAGAGACTTGTACTCGGGAGTGAAACCCTAGGCTTAAGTGTGTACCAGTCGACTGGCCTAGGGGCAGTCGACTGGCATAGGCTGAAACAGGCTGTCAGAATTCGAACGTTATGATGTAACGGTCAAATCTGAGTGGGACTAGTTGACTGCCATTTGGGCAGTCGACTGGTAGCGGATGTTTCAGATTCGAACCCTATTTAAGGGGGCTCGTTTTCTCCTATCCTGCTTGATGAAACTTGCTTGGATAGGGCAAGTTAGTAGTCTTGTATACTCAGGAAGTGTCCATGGTGTTGTGGCGAGGTTTCTCCACCCACAAGGAGCGACGATTTCTAGCCGGAGGTTATCCGGGGTTTGATCCACCGACGGATTGTTGGATTCGTCACCCGACCGGGGTGGATACCAACTAAAATCAGGTTGTTAGCATTGTTATTTCATTTACATTTTATTTCCGCTGCGCTAACATTTTTGTAGAGATCAAAACGATCAAAGAAAGTGCATTCACCCCCCCTGCACGCCTACACCGATCCTTCAATGAGGATACTAAGGAAAATAACTTAGAAAGGGAAAATCAAGGCTTGAGGGCAAGGCTTGATAAATTGGAGAAAACCCTAGATAGGCTCACTAGTGGATCTAAGGGCTTAGACATGATGTCAAGAAGTCAAAACCATGACAATGGTAGACCGGGTCTAGGATATAGACCTATTAGATCAAATACTAAGGAAAAATCATATGTAAGGATGTCATATGATTATATCAAAGGGAAGACCAAAAATGCCAAGGAAAAGCCACTTAAAGAGGAAAAGAAGAAGTTAACCAAGGACAAGGTGTGGAAAGTTAAGAGAGTTAGACTTGAAAGTCAAGAAGTACCGGAGGTACACCGGTGTGGTCTTGCCATTGTGGATAAGTCACCTAGGGAGGTGACTAAGTCTAAGAGCTCAAGGGAGAGCTCTAGGAGTTAAATTGGGATCCATGGGAAATGGATCTCAGGAGGATTTCTCCTAGGAGATTAGGTGGACTATGGAATGTGCCAAAGGATTTGGAAGACTAGTGTGAGTCTTAATCCTAGGAAGTTGGCACATTAAATGGGGGTTTTATGGATGAAAAGATGAAAATGGAACCATATTGTGTGAAAATTGGTTTTAATGTGTAGATGTCATATAAATCAATGCTAGAGATGCATTGTGGTTGAGAATGAGAAGATGCATCAAGAAGAAATCAAAACTATGACTTTAGGCCAAGGACAATTTGAACAAATTAGATAGGTTTGAATTTTGTGTCAATCTTGGGATTGGGGATAGATTTATTCGAGAACATATTTTTCCCAAGTAGACATAGGTCCCACAAATCTCTCCATGAAATTTCAGATTTTTTAGAGATTTGTGAAATTAATTATGCATTTTTGAAATTAGGACTGAAAAGCTGAAATCAGGCTACCAATCGACTGGTTCAGGATCAGTCGACTGGTCTAGTGCAAATCAGAAACTTAGAATTTGAAATTACCAGTTGACTACCCCTGAGGTAGTCGACTGATCTTTCTATTCAATTTCTCAGTCGACTGCTCCTGGGGCAGTTGACTGATCCACGACGATTTTAAAAGAAACAAGCCGCGCGGGGGTGGCCGAACCTAGGGTTTCAGTGCCACCCCCTACGAGTTCTTCTCTCCCTCGACATCCCCTCTTTCTCTAAGCTTTCCTAAAGCCTTAAGATCACCTTCCTAGCCTCCCTCTACCACAGATCTAAGTCTAGGGTTGAAAGAACCTCTCTTCTCATGTTAATCTTCATCAACCTTCCAATGCAACGTGCGGGAAAATGGTAATCACTTGTGTAGTTTATTTTTCACATTTAGCTCAGGATTTGGAACTAACTTGTCCCCTTTTGCATGTTCTTCTTTGTTTTCCTTTGTCATGGGGTAATTTTTGGTACATGCATAGGTAATTACATTTGAGAGTTGCACAAAAGAAAAGAATGAGAGAGGGGTCATCTCGATAGGGTCATGTAGATCCTGAGGCACCTCGGTTCCGTTCCGAGGAGTGCCGGCGGAGATTTGTAGATAATAAGTTTGTATTGATGAATTGTCGGTATCTTAACCGAACATACTTTCAAGAGAAGACCCCCCACATTACTGAGATGATCACCTACTTTGGTTTAGAGCAGTTAGTGTATTGTCAGCACGATGTTAATCTTGACATGTGTAAAGAGTTTTATGCCAACCTCACATGCATTAGTCCCTATGAAGGGACTTATGAGTCTATGGTGGCAGGAGTGACCATCCCCTTTTCTTCTACAATTTTTGGAACATTTTTGGGATGTAGGGCTTCCAACAATGGGTTTACATGCTTTCCAAAAGTTATGGAGCCCTTCATCTTTCATAATGTAACCCTAGACCAAATCCATCATCATTATTTTGAAAGACATCGATGTTCTACACAACGTATCTTTGAGGCTAAGCGCTGAGTCTGGGTAGCAATGTATTATATAAGATTGTCTTAGATTGCATTTTACCTATTGTTACCAAGGGACGGTCGAAGATTCGACTGCCTCATTTGGTAATGATGTACACCTTAGAAAGAAGATTAGATATTGACATCACCATGCATGTCTTTGCATCCATTGCCCACTTTTCACATAGTGTCAATGTCAAGATCTACATGCCTTTCAATCATGTCTTGACCGTGTTCTTTGGGTCTAGAGGCATTCGCACTACTAGGGATCAGGTACATCGCATATCCAAGGACTATGACCAGATTGGTTCACGACAGCTGTCCTTGGCGGGGATTGAGTGCCAGCGGGGGTGATGGCCTGGAGATAACGTTCTGATTCCTCTAGTTCGGATGAGGAGGCTGCGCCTGCTGCTGTTGCTGGAGTTTCACAGAAGGAGTTCTCCTTATTACGGAAGACGTTCATGGACTGAGGGAGGACTTCCACACATTTTAGCAGCACCAGGTTGGTATTGATGGGGCGATTCACGACCTCACAGAGCAGTTCCAGGGGTTCCAGCAGTGGCTGACGAAATGTATGCGATGATGCAGAGCTGGAACCTGATGTATTAGGCCCCTCCTCCTCCTCCAGGCGATGACATGTGATTCAGCTAATTTGATGATGAGGGTGTTGAGAGTGAACTTAGATCGAGTTTATTTTATTTATCTCTCAAACACTGATTTTGACATTGCAATATTTGATAACTTCGGAGCTATGACCCTTGTGACACTTGTTTTTATGCTTTATGGCTTTATATGAAACTCTTAATTTATGCTTTCACATTGCTTGTATGAATTTTCAGCTCATTACTTTGATATTGCTTGTATTGTTTGTAATTCATGACTTATCTTGCTAGTATGGGTATAAGTTCATTGTGATATATATATATATATATATATATATATATATATGTTATATATTGTTATTTATTTTATATGTATATGTATATATGTTATGTATATGTTTATTGTCTTTAGTTTAGGGATGAGAAGGGGAAGGTTTTATCATGTACCTTATCTTGAGGATATATGTAAAGAAAAGGGGAGTTTGAAAATAATTCTATGTTTGAAATAGTATAGGATAGGTTTGGCAAACACATAGAGTCAAATGGAGGATTGAGAGTTGATACAAAATGATACATTTTTAAAGAATTAGAGATTGTGTCAAAAGTCAAGTATATTTGGTATTTTTCATGAAACTATATTTTTCTAGGGTAGAATATACCTTAATAAATATGCTTGCAAAGTTTCAAATTTTTTTGAATTTTGTGAAATTTTCTAGGGGTTTTTGAATTTGGGCTGAGAAATTCAGATTATAGTGTATCAATTGACTGCCCCTAGGGCAGTCGACTGATTTTTCTGTGGGTTTGCGAATTGAAGGCACCAGTCGACTAATGTTGGATCAGCCGATTGATCCTTCTGGTTGTTGATTTCTGAGGGTGTTTCAGAAATAGAATGGGTTCTTTTTGACACTAGAGTTAGGATTGCTTGGGGCAATCTTTTTTATGGTGTCAAAGGGGGAGAACTTGTGGTGTTAAGTTAGGGTTGACTTAACTTGGTATTGTGGAAAATTAAAAATTATGTGGAGGACATAGATTAAGGGGAAGGGCATGTTTATGTTTGTTGATGTGCTATGCTTTAATTTTCAATTGTTATTATTGTTGTTTTACCTAACTTAAACATATTGCCACATATCAAAAAGGGGGAGATTGTTGGGGCAATCGACACAAGTATGTTCTGGAGAATGATGGGTTTTGATGTGTGTGTCAATATGGTTAAGTTAGGGTTTAATTGTGATCTAATATATGTATGTGAGTGTGCAGGTTTGCAGGATACACATAGACTTGGTTGGATGTCTTTAGGTACGGTGAAGGGTGGTATTGAGGCAAGCCATAGGCTTGTGTGCGCATCCGAGGGACCATGGACAAAGCAGGGATGATGAGTCGAGGGAAGCGGACTTCGAGGCATACGTGAAGGATGACATGGAGGCAAGCCGAGGGCTTATGTGTGCATCTGAGGGAGGAGGGCCAAAGTCAAAGAGGGCTTGAAGGCAACAGGTCGAGGCTGCTGTAGCAGGGACGATGAGCCGAGGGACGCGGACTTCGAGGCATGCGTGAAGGATGACATGGAGGCAAGGCGAGGGCTTGTGTGCGCATCTGAGGGACGGGAGCTGAAGACGAAGAGGTCGCGAAGGCTACAGATCGAGGCTGCTAGATGAAGAGTCGACCACATCCTGAGGGTTTGAGTACTGAGGGCATTGTACTCGGGAACTAAGTCGTGAGGGTTCGAGTGCTGAGAGAAATGTACTCGGGAAGGGTAACCCTGGACTTAGGGATGGACTAGTCGACTGATCCAGGATCAGTCGATTGGCAGTGACCAGAATTTGAAGAGTCAGGCTGTGACTTTCGAATTCGAAATTACCAGTCGACTGGTACTGGACCAGTCAACTAGTAACGGTCATTTCAGCCTCGAGCTCTATTTAAGGGAGCTCATTTAAGGCTATCTTTCCGGGGTGAAACTTGCTTGGGTAAAGCTTGTTAGTAGCCTATCTTGCTCAGGGATTGTCCAGAAGTTGTGGTAAGGTTTCTCCACCCACAAGGAGCGACAAGAGCTAGCTGGAGGTGCTCTGGGGAATCATCCACCGAAGGATCGACATCGTCCACCTTACGGACAGCGTGGAGTAGGAGTTTTATCTCCGAACCATATACATCGGTGTGTTCCTCTTAGTTTTAGTTTTAGTTTTTGTTTATTCTGTTTGCGTACTAACTTTGTAGGAAGAAAAATCGAACGAAAGTATTCACCCCCCCCTCTAGCTTCACAGTAAGATCCGAATAGATCAGTTGCCATCATAAGGTCAAACTCCTTTTGGCCAAGCTGCTACGCTTGATTCTGAACACGCGCGTGCAACCTCTCGGTTGAGGCTGCCATAAGTTGGATGTCGACCGACAAATTCTTCTCTCTCATCTGAAGTTGATCCCGCTCCTGCGTCACCTGGAGCAGTCCTTGGTAAGGGCCACAGCCCGCTCGGAAGCCAACCGTTCTCGGTGTCGGGAACTATGTAGGGCAGACTCCTTGTCGATCAGGGCGTTCAGCTGATGCTCCACCTTCGCCCGTAAAGCTCGACTGACCCCTGCTTGCATAAGACCCACCCGATGCTTGTGGTCGGCTGCAGCCTCCGCTCTCAAGGCCCGACGGGTTAAGGCCTCAACTGGGGCCGGGAGTATAAACCTTGGCCGATTGTTAGTAGTTTTCAGCCGCTGTCATTACACCAAGGAGTGGTAGAGAACGTACAAAAGAAAACAACCTATGTAACAGTAAACTATACCTTCAGAAGGGTCTCCCGGAGAGTGGATAGGGGTCCAGCAGAGACTCGTACGGCTGCTCCTCCGTGGGACCTGGGAGTATCGACTCGGCCATCTAAAGGCAATGCGCCACTTCAAGGAGGAAGTAGTTGTACGACAGGAGCTTCAGGAGGCAGGCTAGAGGGGTCAGAGTCACTCTCCTCAGAGTTAGAAGTCCCCTCGGATAGGAGCCCCTCAGCAGGAACCTCCTTAAACTACACCGGGGGAAAATACTGCATGGAAGCCGCCAAAGCTACATCCAGCCTCTTCTGAAGGCGGTTGAGTTTCATCAGGTATTGGTTGCGCAATACCTCCTCACCCTTTGAAGCCTCGGCCGGATCAGTTAAGGAAGAATCGGGGGTTGGGACGCCCACCTCCAGAACTGCGACCGGCGGAACGGGGGAAGATATGAGAATGGATGCCTCACCCTTGGAAGGAAAAATAGCCTCCTCAAGAACTGAGGGAAGGGGGCGGGGACCATCGGAGCGCAACCTTTTCCGTCTAGGGCCCAAGCCCTCCGGAACCTGTCTTTTCTGCTGACCAATGACTTGTACTGTTAAGGGGACAGTAGGAGAGGAGGACCCCTCGTTGACCGCCTCCGGATGAACGACAGCTGAGGGAGGGACACCACCTGAAGGAAGATCCGCCGCAGGGTCAATCGATGGGCCAGAAGGCCCCTGGCTCGCAACATGCGAGGGTGCAGCAGCAGCCACTGCCGTCTAGGGTGAGGCAGGTCCACGGGACGACTCAGCGGTGCCCTCCGAGGACTCGGCAGGTGCAGGGGTGCCTCAGGAGCAGTCGAGGGAGGAGTCAGTGCCTCCTGATTGGCCTTCTCCCACTTAATAAGTCGACCCATCATCCTGGCGACCATGACTTCCTTGCAATAGTCAGACAAGAAAACATTAGTTGAAACTAACGGGCACTCATGGAAAAGACGAACATACCGAGGCTGGGGCTTTCGGGTCACTTTGGGGCTAAGGCCCGCTCGGTACATGAGCTCCTCACTCTGCACCAGTCTAGAGCCACTGAACTACATGCCGGAAAGTACGTTCCTGGCACGCTGGTACACAGGACTTGGAGAAACTCTCCTAAAGAAGGAGTCGGTAGAGCCTCTATCCAACGAAGGGGACTGAAGGGCAACACGGGCAGTCGGATGAAGAAAAACTTCTCCTTCCACCCTTTGTGCAAAGAAGGGAACCCCCCTAAGATCCTATGGCCCGGATGCGCCGAAAAGCTAAAGACCACTCTGGAACGAAGGCATTGAGAAGGCATTGAGAGTCATCTGGTGAAGGGGGATATCGAAGTAGGAAGCTATATTCATGAAGAAAGGGGGAAGAGGGAAACGGAGCCCTGACTCAACATGCCCCAAGAAGAAGGTCGAAAAGCCTGCAGGAGGCTCCACTGGTGTCTGTCTGGTCTACCCGGCGGATAAGCACCGCCATCTCAGTAGGAATGCCGTAAGCCTCAATGGCCGCTATAGAGCTTCCGATCTCACTCTCGAAGAGGCCGACTCATACCACTCCGCCCGGTAACTTTCCATGATTCCTAAGGGAAAAGACAAGGAGGAGACGAACTACTTACATTCGAAAGAGTCCTTAGAGAAGAAAAGGGAGACGAGATGCACCTAGCCATGCAGTCAGAAGTTGGCCGAACGTCCTTGCCTGCCCTTCTTATACCGAGGAAGTCATCTTTGTTAACGCAATAGGGGCGAAGCACGTGGAAAGCAAGAAACTGCCGCATCGGGGCTATACCAGAGACAGTCGCTAACGTAAGCCAGCTACAACGATGCACAGTAAGAGGTCGTGCAGAGGGCCGTTGAAATACGTGGCGATGGGGCGCTCGTACAAGGACCCTGTCGCCATCGAGGAGCACCATGTGCGTTTATAACGGAGGGACAGGTTCATTGCGATACTTCGAAAACCGTAAGATCCTTTAGGGAAGGACAAAAACAAAAAGGGATTTCCTAGGGACTGGGAGCAACCTCTACAATACTAGGACCCCGCTTAACTACTAAAGGAGCAGTAATGGGTGCAAAGACCCACAGGGACACAACTTTTTCACCACCACACTAGTCCGATCAGTCAGCCACACTTCCTTCGATCAGACTGGAAGGGAGGGACTGTGATGGGGTTGAATAGCCCATGGCGGACACGTGGGATAAAGAAGCTGCGTGGCAAAACATGACGAGTCTGAGCGACTCCTCTGTTAGAGCTCTCGGGACATCCTCAGGAAGAGAGACTCCCGGGCCCCTCTCGGGAGACATGCCCTGGAAGGAAACCCCTCCCGGGATCACCCCGGGAAGCAAGGTCTCGAGATCACCTCAGGGAAGTAGAGCGCCCGCGATTGCTCGGGCCAGAAGACCCTGAGACCAACTCGTGGAGGTGGAGCCCAAGTAGCATTCGACCTCAAGTAACGATCCCCCCCTCTCTTTTCTCGGATCTATGGATAAGCATCCCCATTAACGCGGAGTCATCATGGCCCTTAAATGCTGCAACGGGTCGAAACACGTAATGACGGCGTGGACCATTTCAAAGGCTATCCAGTAAACCGCCGAAGAGAGGGGACGTGGCATAGATCATGGGGACGCACCAAGTCTACCGCCACCGGTATAAAAGGTAGTCCAACCCCTCTGGTAAAGAGGTTATGCTCTCTTCGCTACTCATACATTTTTACTGCTTACTACTTCCCTTCTCTATCGAGGCACTGACTTGAGCGTCGGAGTGGGCTCCGCCGGACAACCTCTTGTGTGTTCCCCTAACGCTCGTGTTGATCTCGCAGGGCGCAGAGTTCCTCTCCACTTGTCAGCATCCACATGGGCTAAACCTCGGTGACTGGCCGTCGACGTCAATTCCTTCCGGAACATGCGGTTAGGGCATATAAGTGAATGTGGGATGATAGAGCTTCACAAGAGAGATTTGTTGAAAGGAATTAAGACATATAAACTTGAATTCCACAAATTCTGCGTTCTTGAAAAATAGAGCAAAGTGCAATTCATGACGACAATACACAAGACGAAGGAGAATCTAGACAATATGCATACTGATTTCTAGGGATTAGTCAGTGTAGCATCACATGGAGAACACTTATATTTTGTGAGTTTTATAAATGATTACTCATGAAAAGTCTGGGTATACTTCATGAGTCACAAGTTAGAAACTTTTATGAAGTTTAAACTATAGAAAACTGAAGTGGAAAACCAAACCAAAAGAATGATCAAATGCCTTAGGTCAGATAATGGGACTGAGTATACCTCAAAGTTTCAGGAATTTTGTGAGCAACATGCAATAGTGAGACATTTCTTGATTTGTCGGATACCTCAGTAGAATGATATGGTATGCTATTTCAAGTAGAATGATATAGTGAGACATTTAAGACAATCATTGAGAAGACAAGATGTCTCAAGTTGAATGCAGGACTAGCAAAGAATTTCTGGATAGAAATGATTAATATGACATGTTATTTCATTAATAAATCACCAAGGACAACACTAGAAGGCAAAGTATCAGAAGAAGTATGGACAGAAAATCCTATAGATTACTCTCATCTTCGAGTTTTTGGATGTCTAGCTTATATGCACATATATAGCGAGGAAAGATCAAAGCTGGATGCAAAGTCAAAACAGTGCATTTTTCTTGGATATCATAAAGGAGTTAAAAGCTTCAAGCTTTGAGTCCTAAGACAAACAAGGTCGGTGATCAATGACAAGAAGGTCATGCTACAACATACTAAGGAAGAAGAAAAGAAAACACCACAAAGCAACAAGGAGAAAGATGTTGTGCAGGTGGAGCTGGAGATTCATAACTCTAATGATTCTAGCTCAAAGCACATGGAGCATCACACCATAGCTGGTGATAAAATGAGATGAGTTATATGTCGGTGATAGTGCGGTCGGCAAGGGGGGGGGGGGTGAATTGCCCCTACAAAAAAAATCTATCTTTTGTTCTTGCTCAACAAAGATAACGATTAGTTCACAATAATAATAATAATAATAATAACATAAGAATGAACTAAACAAAAATGAAAAAAAGGCATAATTAATTTACAAGGTTTTCAACTGGGAAGGTTGCTAATCTAAGGTAAAATGTAGCTCGATTCTCCTAAATAACTCTTTCGGGCGGAGAAGCCTCTTACACGAAAGTAGAACTCAAAAAATAGAGAAAACAGATAAAAATCATTTACAGTTGATTGCTGTTTTGGAACTGAACTCTAGGGGCCTATTTATAATCCCGATCAACTCTATTCGAATGTTGATGTGGCCCAACAGGGGTGTCAAATGCTTGGGGATGTCTGACGCATGGATTGGAAGTTATCCCATTGTAACATTCACAAACGGCTAGCTACAAATGATACTTTGACATGTAGGGCGCCTGTATGCATAGGGGCGCCCGTATACATAAGGGCACCCGGGAATAGGGGTACCCGAGAGCATAGGGGTGCCTTCATTCATGGGCGCCCGAGTAGCATTCGCTTTGCTTTATGTTGACTGGTCTCCAACGGGGTCTTCTTGGGTGATCTCAGGCCTTCCAGAGTTGGGCTCACCCGAATCCTCCTTTGGCCTTCTCCTCAAGCGTGCTTTTGTCTGGCTTCTCATCCCTCGGCCATCACGTGCATCCTTCTCGCTCCATCGACGTACTCTTCTGTAGACCTTCGCGTCCCTCGGATGCACTGAGCCCGTCGGCTCCCTTCTCGTGCCATCCTTCTCGACTGCTGCATCTTCCACTCGACTTCCTGTGTTCCTAAGCTCCGCACACTTAGACACAGGGATCAAAACACCATAGAGCCTAACTTGACTTAGTTGACCATATCAAAACTTACCAAGGTACTTATAATCTCCCCCCTTTTGATATGCATCAACCCAAGTTAAGTTAGGGTAAAGAACACATAAAAAAATAAGAATAAATATTTGATAATGTAAGCACAAAAGGAATTTAAAATTATGCCTCCTCTTAACTTAATCCTATTTCTCCCCTTTTGATCACATCAAAAAACGTACTTATGTTAAGGGTAAATTTATCATTAATGATAAAGATATATAAAAATTTATAAAAAATAATTTGTACATTGAAAATTTTTAAAAATTTTGAGTACATGTCAAATATGATTGTTAGTTTCCAAAAATTTCAATTTTTAAATTCTTAGTCAAAGATTATTTTTAAAATTTAAAGTTTAATTTTTGAAAGTAATTTATAATAATTTAATTTTACTCAAATTTTTATCCAAATTATAATATTAGTAGGCTCATCTCAATAAAAATTGTCAAAATGAAATAATTTTTCTAAATTTATGAAAATGATTTTGAAATTCAAGTTGATAAATTATAAAAAAGTTAATTTTAAAATTTGATTTCAACTTAAATAAATTTAAAAAGTTTTTTGTAACATTTAAAATATAATCCAAAGATTCTAAAAAAATCAGATTTGATGAAATTAATTTTTAAGTATTTTTAAAATTTAAAAATTTATTTTTGAATGAAAAATCTTAATAAATCTATTTAACTGTTAAAATTTTTGAAAAAAATTTTCTAGATAGTAAACATTAGACTCTATCATAAAAAATATTAAACTATTTTTTTTTGTAATAGTTATATCTTCAATAAAAGGTTTCAACAAGAATACAAATAATGCATTAATTTCCAAAAAAATTAATTACTAATTGACAAGTAAATAATAAATGAAATCTAACAATTCAAGTGTAGATTTTGGGACCCAATATAAGTTCTTTCCAATAGCAGGAATCAAAAACTTAGGTGGAATATAATTTTTGAGAGTTTTTATAATTTGGCCCCTATAAAAATGTAAATTCCAATTAATCCTCCAGTATATCTAATTTTAGAACTAGAAAATTTATAGCATACATGATTTTTCAAAATTTTAATTTCTTCCTTTAGCTTTTCATTTTTATGTTTTAATTTATCAAATATTTCAAGTGGACATGAAGAAGATAGCTATTTTTTCAGTTCTAAATTTTTATTTTCTTATTTGCATAGTGATTTCATCATTGCCTTTATACCTAAATAGAGTTTATCAAGAGGTAGAAAGCATATCTCACGTACCATGTCTTTTTCGAACTTTGATGCTCCCCCTTCGTCGCTGCTATCTTGAGATGTGGCTCTCGATTCATCGATACTTTCTTCTTCTTTGTGAGTGACCATTAGTGCTAGTCCGACATATTCATTGAGATATGAATCTTCTGATGAGGACTCGTTCGATGCTACCTTTAGGTTGTGGGTCTTTGCCTTCGTTGCCCTTTTTCCTTTGTTCTCCAACTTGGGGCACTTTTTCCTGACGTGTTCCTCTTCATCACAGTGATAGCATTTAATCTTCCTTTTTCTCCGAGGGTGTTTCTTGGCCTGCATCTCATTAAATTTATTGGATTTAAAAAATTTCCTGAATTTTCTTACCATGTATGTTGTGTCTTCTTCATCTTCTGAAGACTCCTCGTGTTGAATCTTCCTTGTGCTTAGGGTTATGTTGTCCATCTTTTTACCATTTCCTGCACACCGAGACTCTTGAACTTCTAAAGTACTTACCTCTAGGTTCTAGGAGATATAATATGGATCTATTATTGACGTCCACACGAGGGTTCTTGGAAATGCGTTTAAAGCATACCTTTGTGAATCTCCGTTCGTTACTATTTTTCCGAGATTCGTGCGTCCGATGATTAATTCCTTTATTCTCGAGTGTAGTTGTGCTACCGTCTCTCCTTGCATCCGAAGCTTGGTTAGTTGGTTTCGAAGGGTATCTCGTTGTGTCAACTTCACTTCCGAGGTTCCTTCATGCAACTCCACGAATTTTTCCCAGAGCTCTTTCGCTGACTTGTAGCTTCTAACGCAGTTGACTTCTTGTGCCGGTAGAACGATTAGCAGATGAAATTCTGCTTTCCCGTTTGCTACAAAGTCTACTTGCTTTTTTTTTGTCAAGAGACTCTCGTCTTTATCTTTACCATCGTTGCCTTGGGGAACTACAAAATTATTTTTCATTATTAAAAGTAATTCAAAATCATTTTTGAAAAATACCTGCATTTGCTTTTTCCACATGACAAATTCCCCCTCGAATTTTGGCGGGTAGATAACCGGTTTAACCATTTTGTAAGTTGCTTCAGATGACAATTAGTCCTTCTGGAGCATCTTGGCACTGATACCACTTGTTGGTGATCGTGCAGTCGCCAAGAGGGGGCAATTGCCCCTGTAAAAAACATTCTATCTTTTATTCTTTCTCAACAAAGATAACGATTAGTTCATAATAATAATAATAACATAAGAATGAACTAAACAAAAATGAAAAGAGGCACAACAAATTTATTTGGTTTGCAACCAGGAAGGTTGCTAATCCAAGGCAAAATGTAGCTTGATTCTCCTGAATAACTCCTTCGGGTGGAGAAGCCTCTTACATGAAATTAGAACTTAGAAAGCAGAGATAATAGAGATGAAAATCATTTACAGTTGATTGTTATTTTGGAACTGAGCTCTTGGGGCCTATGTATAGCCCTGGTCAACTATATCTAAATGCCGACGTGGCCCAATAGGGGTGTCCGAGTGCTTGGGGGCGCCTGACACGTGACTTGGAAGTTATCCCTTTGCAACGTTTGCAAACGGCTAGCTACGGATGAAACTTTGACATGTAGGGTGCCTGTATGCATAGGGGCGTCTGGGAGTAGTGGTGCCTGTATGCATAGGGGCGTCCGGGAATAGGGGCGCCCTCGTTCATGGGCACCCGAGTAGCTTTCGGTGAGCTTTATGTTGACCGGTCTCCAACGGGTCTTCTTGGGTGATCTCGGGTCTTTCAGAGTTGGGCTCACTCGAACCCTCCTATGACCTTCTCCTCGAGCGTGCTTCCGCCCGGCTTCTTGTATCTCGGATATCACGCGCATCCTTTCGTTCCATTGGCATACTCTTCCGCAGACCTCCACGTCCCTTGGATGCACCAAGCCCGTCAGCTCCCTTCTCGTGCCATCCTTCTCGACCACTACGTCTTTCGCTCGACTTCCTTCACTCCTATGCTCTTGCACACTTAGACACAAGATCAAAACACCACAATGTAGGATCGAGAAAGAGCGATAGAGGGGGGATATCACTTTAAAGATATTTCGGATTTTTAGAATGATCTAGTACGCAGCGGAAAACAAAACACAGCATGTTAACACAAGTCAACTTTACTTGCTTCGGAGTCTTGACCGGCTCCTACTGCAAGACCCACGATCCTTGATCATTTATGTTGGGAAATCACTAATAGTCGAATGAATGTATAGATTACAAGATTTTAGTGTGCAATTAAAATAAAACAAATATACCGACTCCTTTTCGAATGAGTTGAAGTTCTTCGCTCGGAGAGCCGGACGACGTTTCGATGTTGTCGTGGCTTTGATCGCGTGGCACATGGGAGAATAGAATGATCGCAGAGTGTCAATTGATGTTCTGAAGTGCTGCTCTCGACCCCTTTATATAATACTCAATCAGGCGACTGAAAGGCCTTTCAGGCGCCCTACTCATAGTGTCTCGGGCGGCAATTCTATCTGCTGTGCAGTCAAACTTCTATCGTGGCTCAGGCGCCCTAATCCCTTTCAGGCGCCTGAGTGCCGACGTGGCTCCTCTACTCAGCACTCACCACGCAAGCTTGACTGTAGCACCAACTCAGCTAACTGCTGCCAACTCTCAGGCGCTTGAGTCCCATTTAGGCGGCCTAGTCCAACTGGTTCAACTTCTTCAGCTGCAACAAAGGTTAGTTCCACAATAATATAAATAGCATAGATGTATGTATTGTTGGTGTCATAAGCACTAGATCGAACCTGGTTTTGATAATGACAAAGGGTTCAAAGTTAAGTTATATTGTGATTTAATTTACCAAGTGTGCAGGAAAGTCCTAGTTCACCTAGGCACAAAGTCTTGACCTATAGGGTTGAGCAAGAAGACCTAGCCAGGGTTGGGCAAGAAGTCCAGTCGTGGACTGGGCACCGAAGTCCTAATCCGGAAGATCGGGCAGGAGTCTTAGCCGAGCGAGGATTGTGGATAGAAGTAGAGGCGGGTCGAGATATGGACGTCTCGAGATCCAGCAGTCTCAGAGGCCGAGCAAAAGTCCAACCGGAGGAGCCGGTTGGCAAAAGATAACTTCTCCTGAGAGGAGTAGGTGAGGATGCGTTCCCCGGAAGAGGTAACAGAATGCGCCAGTTCAACATAGGGGTGATTAGATAAGCAACTGGGTTGTTGAAATTGTTGAAAATTAGTTTGACAACTTGGTGGATGTTGCTGAAAATTATGATTCTGAAATTACTGATCTGCTTGCTGAAAATGTTGGTTGAAAGGCTGAAAATTTTGATACTGAGAATTCTGCTAGAATGGTTGGAAAGATTGCTGTGAAGGTTGGAAACTTGCCTGATCATAATAAATTTGTTGTTGAAAATCTTGATAAACTTGCTGATTTTGATGAAGTGGTGGCTGATGAAATTGTTGCTAAAAATTTTGAAAATTTTGCTAAAACGGCTGTTCTGGCTGATTCCAAGGTTGGTTTTGCTGAAATTGTTGGTTTGGTTGCTGAAAATCTTAATAAGGCTAGAATGGTTGAAAATTTTGCTGAAAATTTTGGAATAGAGAATAGGGTTGCTGAAAATTATGACAAGGCTGCTGAAAATTCTGAAAATACTGATACTCTGCCATGGAACTGCTTGAATGAGTAGAAAAATTTTCAATAGCTTCTCAAACTCTCAAGATCACCGCCTGCAGTCTTGGCCATAAACAAACAAAAATGGCAGCAAATGTATGCAAAAAGATAAAGCAATTGAAAATAGAATCAAAGAATATAAATATTAATCACAAACTCAAATTAAACAAACTCAACTAGTGATTCCCCGGCAACGGCGCCAAAAATTTGATAGGACTTAATAACTAGTGTCACGAATGAGCCTCAAATTTAGATATTTATAAACTGAAAACCCTTGGCTAACAAGATAGAAATGTAGTATAGGGGCCTCAGGTCGTATTTTTTTTCCAAGGACTAGTTGGGAGTGTTTAACTCGAGCTTGAAAGTTATTTGTCGTTTGATGTTTTGGGTTTTCTAGATTAAATGGGGGTTTTTGGCGATAAGAGATGAAATAACAATTCGGAACAAAATGAGCTTAACTAAGCAGAAATGAATTAAGGAAGTGTGGAAACTAAACTTAACCTATTTAACAATGAGCAATCAAATTCAAAACTATGAAATTGGAACATTAAGAACTAAACTTAAATTCAAAAAATTAATTGCAAAGAATAGAACTAAGTGCAAGGAACGAATTGCAAGAATAATAGAAACATAGAACAAAGCAATGCTTAAGAACTTGACTTGAAGTGAAGGCAACAAGCTAGAACACTTGAAGAAAGTAAATGCTTGAAATCGAAATTATCTAAACTTAAACATCAAATCAGTTTCTAATCAAGACTTCCCTTTGCCGTCATACAAAGGTTGAGCTATGAACCCCCTAGCTCAAAAATCAATGAAGAAAAACTTCCTTGCTCAGTTGCTGTGAATCTGGCTGCTCTGCTCTTCCTGATCGGCCAACCGACCGATCAGGTCCTCTTCTGATCGGTCATGAGACCGATCAGAGACATCTCTGTCCGGTCACATGATCGGTCAGTAGCTGACGCCGAACTATTCTTCTTGATGCGCTGATTCGCGATAGACTCCAAAACCTTCAGACAACGTCGGAGAACCCCTCCTAACAATCCTTTAGCTTCGGACGATGAAAACCCGCAATCGTGGATGCAATCGGTGGAATGGAACTCCGGCGAAACCCTCCCCTTTGCTCCTTCAGCTGTAAGAATCTGATTAGCAAATTGAACAAGAAAACTTACTTCGATGATCTGAAACTTGAGAAGATTTGAATCTGATGTGGTCGCGCACGCGATCTGAGGAAGAACGATGAAGAAAAACTCAAGAACTCGAAGCAAACTACGCTACTCGACTCGGCGACCTCGCGACGACGACGACACTGAGATCTGGGGAAGGAAACTGTTTTTATAGTTAGGAATGGACGGTTGAGATCCTCTTCGTGTCATCCAACGGTCGGATCAAGTCAAATCGAGCCCAAAGTCTCCAGATCTTGATCAAGGGTCAGGATCTCCTCCTCCTCAACTCAGATCTTCCAGATTTGCAACGGATGACTCAGATTGCCCTGATCTTTGAATGGATGGCTTAGACCCTCTCGAGCTTGATCCAACGGCTGGATGAACTCTGATTAGGTTCAAACTTTTAGATCTTGATCCATGGACTTGATTAACTCTATCTTGAGCTTGGATTGGTCAGACGTTGAAGGATGGCTCTGATCTAGCCGTTTCTTGATTGGACGACCCATATTAATCCGATGTTTGATCACCTTGATTCGGATCCAATTCTGACTCAAGTTTGAACCAATCCAATCTAGGTCCATGATCATTTGAAGCCTTCAAAATGATATTCAAAATTAATGCCAAAATATCTCAAATATACAAAGATTTGAATCAAAAGCTAAAATAGAGACAATCCATGAAACCTAATGTAAATGCAAACTTAAGCATATAAAAGTGGATCAAAACATGGATTTGAGAACCTAATTTAATCAACAAAATGGTAGTTATCAACTCTCCCACACTTACTCTTGGGCGTCTCGCACAAGCCAACTAGTTAACCTAAGATGTATCCTCCTAGATTAGTCTCAATTATAATTAGAAGCAATTGAAAGGAAATTACCTAGGGTTGTCAATTCTCAAAAATCTAAGCTCAATGGACTAGTATCTTGTCCTTAAATCAACAACTTAGCATACTTCATCTATCATGACTCATTGAGATGAATTAAACTCAAAAAGCCTTGCAAGGGAAGTTTTAAAGTGGCTCTCTTCCTAAGTTTTACATTTTTAATGAAAGTGAAGCATCACTCAAACACAACATTGTTTTTGCACTACCATAAGCTTGCTTATTATCTACTCTACACCATCATTCTTGATTTGGATCCACACCTACAAAAGCTTATTCAAAGAAGTTAAAGAAATATGAAATGATAAGACTGAAATAGAAATTCAATGTACTTTGATACTAAAGAAATGATAAAGAAAGTTAAGACATATGACATGGTAAGGAAATATGGTAAAGAAATATGACATAATAAGGAAATATGGAAAAGTAAAGAAATATGGCATGATAAGAGAATATGGAAAAAGTAGAGAAAATGGAAGACTTGGACACTCACAAATGTATCCTAATGTACTTTGCCCTCTCATGGTAGCCTCTAATGAATTCTGAGCCAAGGGGAGTAAAGATCAACTAATTTGGATGAGAAAAATACTGAATTCAGTGTGCCAACTCCTTCTGATCGGTCAAGAGACCGATCAGCCACTACCTGATCGGACTGGAGACCGGTTTATGCTACTCCTGATCGGTCTGGAGACCGATCAAGGGCTGATCAATAGCTGGAATCTGCAGAATTCCTGAAATTGTCTTCTAAGATTTGTCTTCTTTCAATCAATAACTCACTCTTGATACTTGATCACTTCTTCCAATTCAATTATCTAACCCAGAACTTGACTTCCTCTTCATGTTCTTTTCTCTTTCTTTTCTTTTCTCTTGTTTTTTTCTTTTTCAGCTTCTCTTCTTTTTCTGTTTTTCAGCTGTTCTTTATGTTTCTGATTTTTTTCTTTTCAGTTTTAATTCCTTCCAATTACCAACTCCAACTCTCAAAATATGTACATGCAATTCCAGAAATTTCCAACTGGTTTCAAATGAATGAAATCATCCTTTGTTCCTACTTGATACTTGGTCCAATGGAGCTTGTTTCCTATCCATAACTTGAACTTTTAAGGATGTGTCTTTGCTCTCTAACTTTTCTTTCTTTTGCTTCGCTCTTCAGATCACAAAAATTGTTTCTTTTTCTTGCAACTGAACTGATGGATGTGCTTGCAACTCATTCTTGATACAAAACTCCTTCAAATTGGCACACCTTTGCTTGTATGTTACCCAATGCTTCACTTTACCACTTTATCCTCAATATTTGATCATATGCTTGATCCTCCCCCACACTTAAACTTTTGTCCGTCTCGGACAAAGTAACATCAAGAAACATTAAAGTACCCAAGTCCATGGAAAATATGGTAATGTGCAGAAAAATAGGAGAAGGAAAATAGAATATAGAGTAGATCAACAAGAAGTATAGCAAAATTGATATGAGAAGGAAAACAAAGTGATTCATCTCTATAAATGTGGTCCAATCATAGAATTATAGCTTTGAAAGAACCTAAGCAAGTTCTAGAGTACAATCACATGTGTGTATCACAAAAATTAGGTCAATCCTCACTAGGTAAAAAGAATTCATCTCAAGTCATCAATCTAGAGTCCATAACTAAGTAGTACTCAAGCATCCAAAAATTTTCATCCATTGGCTCAAATCCTAAGTTTTAACAACCAAATTTAATTTGCTTTCAAAGGATTCTAAAATGATATAGAGAAAATCTAGATGGATATATTTATTCCAACTCATGGAAGAAATAAAGTGCCAAAAGGATAAAATGGTATCTACAATGGATCTTTAATCATTCTACACTACTCAAGCATTTATTAGCAATCACTCATTTTAAAAGAAAATTTTACTTCTAGAAAACATAAAAATGAAACATGCAATGAAATAAAATGCAAAAAGGAACAAACTCCCCTATATTCCTGGCGGTTGGAGTCAATTAAGGAGTAACCTCCATCCCGGTAGTGGGGTAGTTTCGGTAGTCGAGAGAGCATACTTCATGTGATCAATGTCATGGTGCACTACTCCCCCACACTTCAACTTCACATAAATATGTTTCGGTGGCCGAAGGCGATTAAGGTACAACATCCATTGAAGAGGTGGAGTGCTATGAGTTAAAGTAAGATCAACTCCTCCCTCTTAATGCTTTTTGGAAGTCCTTCCAGGAGGTTGGAGTCTATTAAGTTGTAGCATCCATTCAAGAAGCCTACGGTGCCCTGCAAAACCATGAAATACCTCCCTCACGCGTGCAGGGTAAGAAAAAAATGAAATATAATCAGTCTCTATATAGAATGTATCCAAGAATGCATCACATCTAATGAAATCAATCTTAGGTGCCTTTATTAAGTTTTCACAAACAATATCTACATAAGATGTATCAAGAAATGTATCACCTTCAACAGATTCAACCCTAGGTACCTTTATGGATTTTTCACAATCAATTTCTACATAAAATGGAGCAAGAAATGTATCACAGCTAATAAAATCAATACTAGGTACCTCTATGAGTTTTTCACAAACAGTATCCACATAAGTTGTATCAAGTAATTCATCGCAACCAACAAATTCAACCTTAGGTACCTCTATGGATTTTTCCAAATCAGTCTCAGCATAGGGTGTATCAATAAATGCATCACAGCCAACAAAATCAACCTTAGGTACATCTATGAATTTTTCACAACAATTAGGAGAAACACTTACCTGGTCTTGCTGAGAAATACCTGGAGGTTTTACAAGAGTAGATGTAACTATGGCCTCCTCTTGGTCATGTGCAGGCTCCACTTCAATCTCAGGTTCTGGTGGACACTCAACTAAAACAGGTGATTCTTGAGTTCTTGCTTCCACCATGCAAGTCCCTACACTTTCATACTTATCCTCTGAGTCTTCTGATATATCAATCAATTTTGGTGGTCCCTGGGGCTCAGTGCAATCCCCTACACCTATAGAATCATCTACAATGCATGCTTCATCAACCATATCTGCAACAACCATATTAGAAAAGTTAGGATCATCAACAACTATATCATCACAAAATAAAAGATTAGAAGGGTCCTGTAGAGCTTCAGAATCGAAATCAAGGTTGTCACAAGCCTTACTATCCATCTCCTCCAATTTCTCCTTAGCTAATGCATCCTTAGTAGGTATGGGTGGTCCCTGGGGCTCAGTGCAATCCCCTACACTCTCACACCTATCCTCTGAATCTCCTGACATCTCAATCAATATATGTGACCCCTGGGGCTCAATGCAATCTCCTACACCTATAGAATCATCTCCAACTGAAAATGAATCGGATACAACCTCCGATTCAGCTGCCTCTGTAGCTAATACCTCCTCTGCCCCATCTGAGCTAAAACATCCTCTCTGAATATCAATTGAAACTTCATCGACAATTAGCTCTGCCTCAACAATCTCATCTGCAATACCCATGCTAATGCTAGGAGGATCCTCTATGGGGTACTGTGGAATGGGTAAAGAAACATTTGGTTCTTCCACTCGAGCTGAAAATTTTGGAAATGCATTTTGAACAGGAATTTCAGGAGGAATAGCTGCTGTAAGTGCCCTGGTTTTGCTGATTTCTTCTTCTTCTTCCACCAAAATTGTAAGATCAATTGAAGAAGGACTTAGGCTTGCACTAGGGTCACAACCAACTGATGTAGAATTATTTTCGGGACTGATCTGAGATGGAAAATAAGATGTTGGAAATTTTTCATAAAAATCAACCCTTGGAATGTTTAGACTTGAAACAACTTCCTCATTCCTCAAAGTTAGTTCACAATCATGCCTCTTAAGATTTGGAGTAGATTGAAAAGGTAATTGGCTCAATCCTTGAGCTTGCATTTGATTCATTTCACTAACCAACTTTCTAGTGTGTCTCTCAATGTTTTGAAGCGTAGCATCATACTCTTATTGTTGTAAACTTTGTTGTTGGATGATTTGTTCCATAATCTCCCCATGCCTTTGTTGTTGAGCCTCAAACTCACTAGAATCCTCAAAGTCTCCTTGATTGGTACAGGACTCTTGTTGGTCATGAAATGTGACATAAGATTGCTAAAAATTATAAGTAAGCTGTGAACTCTGAAAATGAAGTTGTTGGGGCTGATTAAATAAGCAACTGGGTTGTTGAAATTGTTGAAAATTAGTTTGACAACTTGGTGGATGTTGCTGAAAATTATGATTCTGAAATTGCTGATCTGCTTGCTGAAAATGTTGGTTGAAAGGCTAAAAATTTTGATACTGAGAATTCTACTGGAATGGTTGGAAAGATTGCTGTGAAGGTTGGATACCTTGCTGATCATAATGAAATTGTTGTTGAAAATCTTAATAAACTTAGCTGATTCTGATGAAGTGGTGGTTGATGAAATTGTTGCTGAAAATTATGAAAATTTTGTTGAAATGGCTGTTCTGGCGGATTCCAAGGTTGGTTTTGCTGAAATTGTTGGTTTGGTTGCTGAAAATCTTGATAAGGCTGGAATGGTTGAAAATTTTGCTGAAAATTTTGGAATTGAGAATAGGGTTGCTGAAAATTATGACAAGGCTGCTGAAAATTCTGAAAATACTGATACTCTGCCATGGAACTGCTTGAATGAGTAGAAAAATTTTCAATAGCTTCTCAAACTCTCAAGATCACCACCTGCAGTCCTGGCCATAAACAAACAAAAATGGCAGCAAATGTATGTAAAAAGATAAAGCAATTGAAAATAGAATCAAAGAATATAAATATTAAACACAAACTCAAATTAAACAAACTCAACTAGTGATTCCCCGGCAACGACACCAAAAATTTGATAGGACTCAATAACTAGTGTCACGAATGAGCCTCAAATTTAGATATTTATAAACTGAAAACCCTTGGCTAACAAGATAGAAATGTAGTATAGGGGCCTCAGGTCGTATTTTTTTTCCAAGGACTAGTTGGGAGTGTTTAACTCGAGCTTGAAAGTTATTTGTCGTTTGATGTTTTGGGTTTTTTAGATTAAATGGGGGGTTTTTGGCGATAAGAG
>JAGFNQ010004179.1:357371-485994 GCA_024364735.1 Boesenbergia rotunda | reverse complement strand
TTGTGAGTGTTCCTTCTTGTGTGATCTCCTGTACTCAAGTTCTATCATCTGTGAGATTTGTGGAGAGGTTTCTCCACCGAGAAGGAGGCTCTATCTTATCCGGGTTCACCGGGGCTTGATTTGCCGACGATCAAGGGATCGCCCACCTTACGGGCACACCAAGGAGTAGGGGCAAGTTATCCCTGAACCTTGTACATCGTTGTGTCGTCTGGTTTGCTCATTTTGTGTTGATTTCTGTTCTTCATTTCTGTTTCTGCATCTTGTCTTCCGCTGCTAACGTTTAAGTGCAGAAACTTGAAAAGAAAGTGTTTTTGGTGTCTGGCTATATTCACCCCCCCTCTATAGCTATCTCGTTTCCAACAGAGAGTTCATATCCATAATAAAACCCAAATATAAATCCAAAGACCAACACTAAACTAAACATAATTCTACTGAGAAAAATAAATATCAGTTTATGAAATAGATACGAAACTAAAAAAGTGCAGAAATAAAGTAACTGCGGAAATAAACTAAACACTAAAACAAACTCCAAAACGACTCGACACCATGGGACTGACAACTGGATCCTCTCCTGGCTCCAGGTAATGCATCTATTTGTTACCTGAAACAAAAATAGATGGTGGGGGTGGTGAGTTCAGGTGAACTCTATGGGTATAAGAGCAGATAAACACATGACATAATAAAAAAGGTATATCAAGCAAAAGAAACAACAGTATACAGTCTCTAAGGAACAAAATAATAACTAGGCATGTATGAAACAAAATGATAGCAGAATTTCAATACATATATGCATGTCAACCAAATACAACAATCATATCTCAGATAAATGTAGCAAACACAAGAAAATACAAAATACAATAAATGCATATGATATAATGACATGTGTCACCCCTGACACTAATCAAGTCGCCATCACATCACATCTGTGTTGTCGAATGGATAGGGTTGTGACAACTATATGTACTCCAACGAATACCACTAGTATATGTGGTTGAGTGGGCGGGATGCTGGGGAGTCAACTATTCTAAAATCCAAGGAAAAAGGGAGAGCCACCAACTGTTGAGGCAATCTGTGGTCTGGAGTGACCAAGTGTTTTGATGTTTGGGCAAAGGGTTTAAGTTAGGTTTACCCTTGTTATCTCATATGTGTATGCTGAGTGTGCAGAATATGCAGGTTACACATATGGATTTAACTGGACGACCTCAGTATAGTGAAGGGTGGCATGGAGATAAGCTGGAGGCTTGTATGCGCACCTGAGGGACCTTGGAGAGTAGGGACGATGAGCTGAGGGGCGCGGACTTTGAGGCATGCGTGAAGGATAGCATGGAGGCAAGCTGGAGGCTTGCGTGCATCCGAGGGACGGGAGTCGAAGATGAAGAGGGCACGAAGGCGATAGTCGAGACTGCGGATGAGGAGTCAGTCGAGTCGTGAGGGTACGAGTGATGTGTGATTGTACTCGGGAAAGTCCTAGGATTTGAGTGCTGAGAGAAATGTACTTGGGAAGAGAAACCCTAGGTGTGTGAGTGGGGCAGTCGACTGCCATTTGGGTAGTCTACTGATGAAACTCACAGAAAGGTTCTGGCCGGGGGACCAGTCGACTGCCCTGGGAGCAGTCGACTGGTAGCGGTTGGTGAGTTGGCTGAAATTCGAACGTTGGGAGTTGGAACGGTCGAATTTCAGTAACACCAGTCGACTGCCCTGGGAGCAGTCGACTGGTGGCGAGGGTTTCAGTTTTAGTTCTATTTAAAGAGGACTTCGTGGTAGCTGAAACTCTTGACGAATCTTGTCTTGGTTAAAGGCAAGATAGTAGTCTTTGTGCTCAGAGTGTGCTTGGTGCTGTGGCGAGATTTCTCCACCCGCAAGGAGCGACACGGGCTAGCCGGAGGTTATCCGGGGATTGATCCACCGATGGATTTTTGGATTAGTCACCCGTCCGGGGTGGATACCAAGTAAATCTTCATTGTTAGCATTGGTTAGTTTTTGTCTTATTATTTTTATTGTATATTCTGCTGCGCAAACTAACCGTGTAAGTAGAAGAGATTCGAAGAAACACTATTCACCCCCTCTAGCGTACGTAAGCGATCTTACACCAACAACTTTGGCATCCCTCGAAAACAACGGTGAGAGTGTCAACTGCTTGCCTACAACTCCAACATCCACTATCGATGAGTGGTCGAGTGTGGCATAACAGGACAGTGCTCACACTCTGGCAACTACCACGATGAGTGATTGAGTGGGCAAAGCAATTAAATGACTGACAACAGCTTAACCCTATGGAAGCCAATACTCATCAGCATGCAACTATGCTGATATGGTGCATAATACTAAATGCACAATCAACCAAATAACAACGATGCAATGATACGATCAATAAATACCCAAATCACCAAACATATAACTAAACTACTAGGTAGGGTGTCTTTAATGTCAACCAACCCTAGTTGTATTTAATGATCATTTCTAAGTACTCACGTACACGTGATACTTTACAGAATAGAAAATCAACGGTAAGACTGTATGGATATAAAATACGATTAGCTCAAAGATCAAGCAAAGAAAGTATCACCGGACAATATTAAAAACAAAGGACAAGGTGAAGCAGTCATACTCATAAATCAAATAGTTATGCATTTTAGTTCAATAATCTATAGAATACAATGGAGAAATACCCGTCTTATTCGTATATTGTATCCAAGTAATCCTCACATCCAGGTGCTCGTATCAAATCAAAGTCTTGTATCAAACACTTATCTAAATTGAATACTAAGCATAATGAGAATCAAACCCTAATTTTAACATCTGTTTAATTACATCTTAAACCATATAAAGTTTCCTTCTTAACTAGCTCATAAATCTACTATTTATTAATTAACAACCTCTTAACAAATGCATTAGTAACTAACCTAACTACTCCGTTAATTAAGTTCATTACTGTTAATCACCATTAATTATGGTTGCACTCCAATTATCAATTATCTCTATTTAGCCATAGCCAACTCAAGCAATGCCTATAGCAACACCAAACACAAATATAGTCAATACCTCTTTATTTGGGTAATACATCTAACCAATACGCATGAAACTTTGGTAAAACTATTACCTACAGCTTGGTCCCTGATAGTGTCGCTCACGGCAACCAGCGGTGGCTCAGTAATGGTTGTGGTGGTTGGTTATCGAAGGTGGAAACAATAGCAGTAGTCAACCTTTAACGATGAGGAGAGATCGGGGAGAAGGTAGGGCACCCGTGTGGCCACGGTGGCATCGATCACACAGACAAAGGGTTGAGGTCTCGACAGGCTTGAGGTGGAAGAAGAAGGTGGCGTCGTGCATGGAGGAAAAGGAGGAGGAGACGGATTTGTCTTGGCTTGCTTGTAGAGAAGTCAAGGCTTGGCGCCTGCTTATCCGCGTGGAGAAGATGAAGAGGAAACACATGAAGGAGGGCTGCGAGATGGTGATGCTGCTGGTTGAAATTGTGTGGAGGAAGAGGAAGATCGCCGCCGGCCGAGATGGACACCACGCGAAGGAGAAATCGCATCGGTGAAGGGGTGGCGGCGTCGGGCGAAACCGAGAGGGAATGGTTTGCGTGTGTGAGGCGGCATCGGGGTGTAAAATGGGAATTTTTGGAAAAGTTTTTAGGTTTTATAAATTCAATGTAACTTTGCAGAAAACCCCTCCAAATTTAAACAATTCGAGCCACACTCCTAATTTAGGGGTTTTATGCATTTTAAACACTATGAATTCCTTGTATTTAACAGTAAGTCCAAGGTGAGTTAGCTAGGAGCTAAATACTTGGCAAAAGGAAAGTCCTAGAGAGACTAGGCAGATTTAGTTGAGAACTAGGTTAAGTCCAAAGTGGGTTAACTGGGACCTTAAAAAAAAATACTAGTGGGACTAGGCACACCTAGTTGGGAACTAGATGAAGACCAAGGTGGGTTAGTTGGAAACTAAACACTTGGTATGAGAGAAGTCCTAGTTAGGAATTAGGCAAGGGAAAAGTCCAAGTTGGTCAAGAGTTGATCGAACACTTGGTGATGAAGTCCTAATAAGTCACAGTTGTCCGGATGTTAGACAAGTGAACCCTATACTTAGGTTAGGCAAGTTGGGATTGGGTAATCAGTCAATCGATTAGGGAGAATTTCGCAAGAGTACAGAGAAATGGGGAATCAACTTGTAAAATACCACAAATTTAGAGGGGGTTAAGTGTATAAGTTCTAAAGAAGAGGGCTTAGTTTGGAATTATGAAATTGCAAGGGTTTATTTGAAAAAGGTGCAATACTTAAAATCCCTCCTCTTCCTTTTCTTTCTTCGCTAGGAAATTTGTCGTTGCGATCTTGACTCCCTTTCTTCTTCCTCCCGACCTCCTATCTTCGCCTATCCCTTCGATGCCATCGCATCTCCGGCCAAGCTAGGGCGATCTAGGGTACATTACGGTCGGCTTCTTAGAGATTTACTTTCTTCTCGGCAATCTCCGCGCCCCGTGCCTACGATCCCTCACCTCCGAGTCTTGTCGGCGGCAATTGGCTAGAGGTAGATGTTGATCTTGTGTCGATTGTGTTCTATCTTAGTTTAGGTTTGGTTTTGGAGATCGCTTCTGTTTTGTGATCGTAGATTTTTGACGTGAGCTCCATGCTAGGTTTGCATTTTGTTCTCGGATAGATTTACACTTTGGTTTCCTTGGATTTGAGAAATTGTGGAATCATAGTTGTTTTGGAGGTTCCTTGTTGTTCGATTTGGCTTGGAGCTGTGGTATGCATCCGACTTTGTTCTTCTTCCTCTATTTTCTTGTGCTACTAAGAGCTTGGAGATTTTGGATTTGTGATTAGAATGTGGCTTTTCTATCTATGAAATCATCGTGTGTTAGATGAATATTTCTGTTGGGATGTTATGCTTGGGATTTTGTTAGGCATCTATGGGATTTTTGGTCAGATTTGTGTTTTGAGATCTTGAATTTATTTCGAATGCTGTAAGTCTTGGTCCATCTGAATGATTAATATTTTGCTATGTGTAACATTATTCTTGTGGTGTTTTTCCTCGCCACATATTGGACTAAGGTTAGGAATGGTTCTTCTTTAACTTTTTGTTGTGAATTTTGTGGGTTGTCGTGTGATGTATGAAATTGCTCCTTTGGCACATTTGCCGTGGGATGAGATGAATCATGAGTCTAGGGTTAGACTAAACCTAAACTTGAACCCAAATTCGATAGCTTAAGCTAATCATTTAACTAGAAATAAGCATGATAATTAGGATTATTCCTAATATGGTGTAGTATTTAATTTAGCTAATTATTTTTGTGTAAATAGCTAAATATGCTCTATGATATAGGGACATTGATTGTTTCGTTGCGGATTATTGGATGGAGGGTTCTATGTGGTTACGAGCACCTATTTGGAGGCACGTACCTTTGACTATCTTTGTAGATAATGTCATTTTCTATGCATGATTTATTATGTGTAGCAGTAGGTTATATCTTTATCTGCCTGTTGTTTTTCTTACTTGATACTTTTTGTTTGATCTTTGAGATGATTACTGTTTATTTCCATACGGTCTCGATGCTTGACATTCTTGATCTATAGAATATACATGTATGTATATAGACATAGAAGTAGTGATATGTTATCTCATACTTTGCATTGGTTGATCACTTTTTATACCTTTTTTTTATTTACAAGGGGTATCTAGGCTTGCGTTCAACTAATTCGCTTGGCTGGCCGGCCCTTCCCCACAGCCTTCAACGTGAGTCCCCACCGGTCAACGAGGGTAAATCGCTGGACGAAGACATGTGGCAACTTCACCACTGATGATATTGGTATCCGATGGCCCGACCACGTAGCAGCCTGTGGCGATCACTAGTTATACTTTACATGTATATTTAGTGGTTTATTTTGTAGCTCATGATTTATATTTTAGACTTGTAGTTCTTGGGAGGACTACTAGGTGAGTGTTGTATGTGTTAGTGTCATGCACCATCCTTATACGGTTTTATAACCGGCGACCTTTGGCTCCCTTTTCGTTGAGACGGGTTGTCAGTCATACAGGACTTGGCCACACGATCACTCAAGGATTAGTGATTATTCTAGTGTGACCAGTTTTTGTTTTGTTCTGCTCTGCTTAGCCACTCATGGGTAGTGTAAGGATGACAATTTTCTCCATGGGTTTTAGGCCCCATGAGGAAAACCCGAAACAGGGGCGGGTTTAGGGAGTATTTTCGGGTTCGGGTTTAGGGATTTTTAAAATCTTCGCAAGTTAAACGGGTCGAGTATGAGAATGCTATTCCCATCCCTGAACCCGCCCCAATAACAATAAAGAAAATAATATTATATTATATTATATAATTTTTATAATTTATTTTTTTTGTATTAATATTTTTATGAATGTGGTTTAAAATTAAAAATATTTTTGACTAAGTCAATAGGCAATTTAAGAGGGGATCGGGGTGAGGATTCCCCAATTAAACAAAACCGAGTATGGGGGCGGGGATATAATTTGGGTTCGGGGATGGGGATGGCAAACCCGCCAAGGCCCCGCCCCATTGTCATCCCTAGGTTAGTGTTTATCGGAGTGTGGTAGTAGGCATAGATTCCTCCTTTATTGTGTGATCGAAGAAATGAGAGTGAGACTCCCCCATATGACATGGGGTAGGAGTGTTGTCTCCAACAGCATCCTGTCAACTCAGCCACTTCGGAGCAGTGGTGACGGAGTAGGTATGGTTGTCATAGCCCTACCTACTTGGTCGTTTACATATGACATGTTACGGTAGCTGGACTGGCGTCAGGGGTGACACATGTCACTGCATCATGTGTATACAATGCATGAGATTGCATTTGATTGTGTTTGTTACATTTGATTGAGTTATGATTGTTGCACTTGGATGACATATATATATAGGAGGTATTTTACATTTAGTTCGGTGATTTTGCATTTGCTCGTGACCATGAGCTTATATGACCTACTACCTCGCAGGTGGGATTGACACTTGTATGTATTGTACATTTAGTATTTTGGTTATGCATTTTCTGTTATTCCTACAAGACTGTATTCGTTTGTTTCTACTCTGCTTGTATAACTTTTTGGATACCATGCATATCTGATCTATATTACTCGCAGAGTTCACTTGGACTTACCCTCGTTTGTTTGTTTATATGTTACAGGATGATGTTGCCTGGAGTACCTAGCAACCAGTCCCTTCTTATCATTTTCTTTTCGTATCGTTGCATATTTTTCCTCTTATTTGTGAATGCTTGTATTTTTCTTTACATACTGTACTCATGGACTTGTACATACTATGATTTTTCGTGTGTTTCACGTGTTTGACAGCCCAAAGGGCTATATACTAGTTTTGTTTTCCTGTAGTCGCGACGGTACATGACTTTGTCTATATGTGTTATGTGTTTTTCTTTTTTCCTTTACTATATATGTTCCGGCCGTATTGGCTGAGGTATGTGGGGTCTTGTAGGCCATGTATATTTGCTTTAAGTTGTCCGTCGTACAGGGGAGATACTGTTCGATTTTTTATCGGACCAGCGGCTCCTTCGGAAGTGTCACACGACTGGTCAGTCAATTCAACCATTCCTAGTCGATTGGATGATCGATTGAGAGACATTCTCTCATGAAGGGAAAAGGGCCAATCGATTCGGATAAGTAGAATCGATTGGTCAATCGATTCAACTAGTTTTTTTTTCTATTTGTCAAAAACGAACAGAGAGTTGGGGAATCGACTAGCAAGTCGATTCAACCAGCTCGTAAATTGTGTCAGTGACTAGGAATAGCAAAATAGAGCCATTGGAGGATTGAACGACCGGATGTGCTTGAATCTGAGCGGAATCGACTGGGGCAGTAGATTGGGAACCCTAGATCGGCGGGATATAAAGGTCGTTGCTGTAGATTTGAAGACAACTCTTCTCTTGCTTCTTCGCCATTTCTTGAGCAAGTGTTGCTGCACTTTAAGAGGTCATTTCAAGCAAGAAGAAGAAAGCAAGATAAGCAAGAGTTTCATTTGTGTAAATTGTGAGTGATTCCATTTGTATTTGCTGAAGTTCTTGTTGTATTTCTTCGTGAGCTTGTACAAGACTTTTCCATCTCTGCGAAGGAGACTTTCACAGTGGATGTGAGAGTGAGAAAAAGTGAACTCTTAGATTAGTCATCTCAAAGAGATGAATACCAAGTAAAACCAAGAATGTTAGTATTGTTCAAGTTTTCCGTCGTGATAAATTTTCATCGAACAAAAAAGAAGTTATTCATCCCACTTGTAACTCTCGATGTGTCTTAAATAGCAGGAAAGCCCTGCTAACATATGTGCTCCCCAATCTAAAAGGGTTGATCTACTAGGTCAAAATGACTTTATACCTCCCTCTCAATGCGCATGAGACACTCTTGGAGAGGCACCTGGAGAAATTGATTGATCATACGTTCAATTTGTTAGTTAGCAAATTAAACAATATATATTTTTAATAATCATCATCATATATGTTTACTCCTACTCGAACTTTATCAAACGAATTCAAAATCGATGATCATCTAACAAGTTAATATCTGTTTTGGGACTTTATAGAACTTGACCTTGAAGTCCAAGAAATAATTTCTTATATTATTATTTTTTAGTCTTAAATGAATGACGAGATTAAAAATATTAGCAGACGAGAAGTCGTGATCTGAATGTGACGGGACGAGCCAGGCTGGAGAAGCAATTGCCTTCCATGTGCCAACAATACGACCATGTCGACGACGACGGCTGCTTATTTCCTTCTACGGCCGTTAAAATCGTTGACTATGTCCTACATATTAACGTTGACTGATGGATTGACTAACGACGACAATTCCACGATATAACGCCGCCAAAGGCCGAACTCATCGACGCAAAGATCTAATTTGCATCTCGAAAAACTCAATAAGCCATCGCGAAAGCAAGGCGAAGCGAGAGAGAGACTGAGAGATTGCCGCCGGCGATCGGTGCAGGAACCGACGTCCATTGAAAAAGAGGAAGCAGTCTCCGTCGTCGTCCATCGTAGAAACAGTTTCCGGTACGTTTGACATCCATCTGAATTAAACGCGTTGTGTTTTTGATGCCTTGTTTCCTGGTTTTGATGGATCGTCGACGTTTGGCAATGTTTGTTGCATCTGTAATATGTTTATTGATTAATAAACCTATTTAAACGAATTCTTGAAATGATCGGTTATAATCAAAGAAAGATTAAACACTAATTTGATAAGAAAATGACTATAAAACATTAATTCAATAGGAAGATAAAAAAACGAAGGGGAATAAGTTGATAGTATGACATATAAACACGTCAACAATTGATAACATTTTGGCAGAAAGTTTGATAAGATAATGAATTCTGTCTATTATTATATTTCTCCTTCAAAGGCTACAAATCAAGCTTTGTGTTTGATCCGGTCTGAGATAAGGGATGGGATGACTTTTAGCATAGCAATTTAGGTCGGCTCGATATAAGACGAATCGGTCTTTGTTAGGTCTGTCTGTCCTCAATGGATTGATTTCCTTTAGGTCCGACTTTCTTCCAGTCGGGCTTCTTTCTCAGAAGGTCGGTCGGCTTCCGCCGTAGGCATCTTTGGATAGAGGTCTGGAAAGATTCGAGGAAGATGTTAGAATGGGTCAAGGTGAACATTGACAAGGCCTATCTGATAGTCAGACCTCCGAGAAAATGAGGAAAATGAAAGGTGAAAATGAACAGTTAGTAAGTGGAGAATACGTGAAAATGCTTATGATGGGGACGTGCACCCCCCACGTGGTAAGGGGAAGCTACGTGTCTGGGTCCAATGTATTTAAAGGAAGCACCCTAAGACAGGAAGAAAGACCGGAGAAGAGAGAGGGACCCAAGGCTTTCCAGAAGTCACCCTCCACTCCTTTCTCGCTGGATATCATAGAAGATCCCATGTCAAAGCAGTTCCATGGTCTTGGAATTGCCAACTACGATGGGAAGGCAGACCCAGAGGATCATGTCTGCAAATTCGAGAACGCGACCCTCTTGTACCAGTACACAGATGGTGTTAAGTGTCGAGTGTTCTTGAACACTCTGTCGGGAGCCGCCTAGAGATGGTTCCAGAGACTGTCCCAGGGTTCTATAAACTCCTTCCTGGAGTTTAGAACCGCGTTCCTGCATCATTTTTCCAGTAGCTGCCGGTATCAGAAGACGACGTTAAATCTATTCGCCCTCAAGCAGAAGGTGAAGGAACCGCTGAAGGATTATATCTAGCGGTTCAATTGGGTGGCGCAAGACGTGTCAACTGCAACATTGGAGATCCTTGTCAGCGCCTTCACACAGGGCCTCTCCGAAGGTGACTTCTTCCGGTCCTTGGTGAAGAAGCCGTCAACCAGTTTCGACGACTTGTTGGGGCGCTCCGTCAAACACGTCAATGTCGAGGAAGTGCAACATGCTTGACGCAAAGAACCAGCCGGAGCTCCTGTACAGGCCACGATACAGTCGGATAGAAGAGAACCACAAGCACTGGTCTGGGCGAAAGACCCTCGTTCTGGAAGGATCACTGAACTGATAAGAGAAGGCTAGTGGAAACATTGGACACCCAAGAACCGGAGCCGCTAGGGAAGTACTACGATTTCCATAGCAGTACCACACACTCTACATAAGAGTGTCATGCCTTGAAGAAAAGGTTGTCGGAGGAAGTTGATAGCAAGCCCCGGAATCGATGGAAGAAAGCGAGGTATCTCCGGAGGTCCCCGTGGCGGAGTCTTTCTCCCCGCAAGCGACGGTCAGGAGAGGAAGGCACCCAACAGCGATCTCGGTCCTGTTCCAGGGGGAGAAGTCGGGAGGTGGCGTCTCGCCGATCTCTCTCCCCTGAACGAGATCCCAAGAAAGGCAAGGCCCCTATGCGAGGTCCTCCTGCGGGCTACGTGGGAGTGATCTCCGGAGGTCCTACTGGAGGAGACTCTAACCGGGCAAGGAAGGCCCACACTCGGCGACTGGAGAACTACTCCATCGGAACCAACAGTAGCCAGCGCAGAGGCCTGTTATCTCATTCGGCCCGGATGACATAGAAGACGTGGAGACCCCTCATGAGGACGCCCTGGTAATTCTCGCACGCATAGCAAACTATGAAGTTAAGCGTGTCTTCATGGATACAGGTAGTTCTGTGAACATCCTGTACAAGGCGACCCTTGACCAGATGCAGATCGATGAGGGCGAGCTGCGTCCGGTCTCGACTCCACTCTTCGGCTTCACCGGATACTGAGTGCAGCCAATAGGGCAAATCTCCCTATCCCTGTCATTGGGAGATGACATGCTGGAGAAGACGAGGAGGACTCCTTTCCTGGTCGTGGATGCACCCTCGTCCTACAACGCCATCCTCAGTTGCCCAGCATTCAGCGTATTCCAGGCGGTGGTCTCAGTCTACCACCAAAAAATCAAGCTCCCGGTGGTTGAGCAAGTGGCCGAGGTTAAGGGGGATCAACTAGCTTCCCGGCGATGTTATAGTGGGGAGGTCAGGTCCGAAGCCCGTAAGAACCCGATGGTTGATGAAACTATACAAATCGATTTCTCCAACCCTCGAGAGGAGGAAGGGCCCAAGGAAGAACGAAGGGTGGTCAAGAGTGAAGAAGTTCAGATCCATCCTCGACAGATAGGGAGGTTACAAGGATTGCTGCTGACCTCATACCGGAGCTGAGAAGCCGTTTGATCGACTGCTTTCAGAACCATCGGGACGTGTTTGCATGGGCTATTGAGGAGATCAAGGGAATCCCCCCATCCTTGGCCATGCATCGCTTGCACGTGACTCCCGGGGCTCGGCCGGTGAAGCAAAGACGAAGACATTTCACACCCTAACAGGACAAGGCTATCAGAGAGGAGGTTGCCAAGTTGCTAAAGGCTAGGCACATAAGAGAAGTTCAATTCCTAAATTGGTTGGCTATTGTAGTGTTGTCCCTAAGCCCGACGGTAAATGACGGGTTTGTATTGACTTTCGAGATTTAAATAAAGTCTGCCCTAAAGACTGCTACCGTCTGTCTCGGATAGATAGATTGGTAGATTCCACCTCTGGCTGTGAGTTTATTTCCATGTGGACGTCTACCGTTCCTCTCGCACTGGGAGATCAACAAAAGGCCAGCTTTGTGACGGTAGATGACATATATTGCTATAACATCATGCCTTTCGAGTTGCGCAATGCCGGGGCGACCTATCAACGGATTATGGACAAAGTTTCAAACATCAGATTGGGAGGAATATTGAAGTTTATGTAGATGACATCCTGGTCAAGACAGACAAGGGAAAAGATATGATAACTGACCTGGAAGAGACCTTCGCAACCCTGAGGGCCAACAGGCTGATGTTGAACCCAGCCAAGTGTCTGTTCAGAGTAAAAAGTGACCGGTTCTTAGGGTATATGGTAACAGAGAGAGAGATCGAGGCCAATTTAGATAAAGTGAAGGCCATCCTTGATATGCCCTCTCCTCGCAACTTCAAGGAAGGGAGACATTGTTCGTTTACCTGTCCGCGGCCCAACAAGCGGTGGGCTCTGCACTTATCCGAGAAGAAGACACTGTGCAGTATCCGGTCTACTTCTTTAGACACCTCCTGAAGGATGTAGAGATACGTTACACTATAATGGAGAAGTTGCCTACGCTTTAGTATTAATGGTCCGGAGGCTAAGGCCATACTTCTTGGCGCATCCTGTCGTAGTTCTCACCAACAACCTGCTCGGACGAGTCCTTATCAATCCGGAAGCTTCGGGTCGACTGATCAAATGGACTGCAGAGCTGAGCGAGTACGAATTTGAATACCAGCCTCGTACTGCTATCTAGGCACAAGCTCTTTCAGATTTCATGCTCGAAGCCATTCCTGAGTCTGAAGCTGGGGTGCTTGGAAGATCTATGTCGATGGGTCATCCAACATCAAGCATAGCGGAGTCGGGGGTGCTAATGGTTCCTCCCCCCCGCCCCGGGGAGATACGTTGCATTTATCTATCCGACTCCACTTCCGAGCTACCAACAATGAAGCTGAGTACGAGGGGATCCTAGCAGGGTTGCAATCAGCCAAGCATGTAGGAGCTGCTTGAGTCATCTTGCATTTAGATTCACAACTAGTTGCCCAGCAAATAAAGGGCGACTTTGAAATAAAATACGAGTGCTTGCAGAGGTATGTAGCCATTTATGAGCAGCTGAAATCCTCTTTCACAGAGGTTATTTTGCAGAAGATTTCCCGAGTGGACAATGTCAAGGCGGACGAACTAGCCAAGATGGCTAGCTCCATTTCTGCATGGCAGCTGAATGAGCCTAATACCACCGAAGAGACTGTAGCTCAGATTGAAGAAGAAGCTGAAGGCGATACCTTAACTGATTGAAGAGATCCATTTATGCGGTTCCTACGCACTGCGAATACGCCAACCGATAATCAAGGAATCTAATTATTCTGCCGTCGAGCTTCTAGATTTACACTAGTCGGGGATCAACTATACATGAGAGTCTTCACCCGACCACTCCTCAAGTGTATCGGGCTAGAGGAGGCCGATTATGTCATGCGAGAAGTTCATGAAGGTATTTGCGGAAGCCACATTGGGGGAAGGTCTTTGTCTAAGAAGATTATCCTGGCAGGATACTTTTAGCCAACATTGTAGGCCGACGCCCTCATGTTCATAGCCGAATGTGAGGCCTGCTAGAGACATCAACATATAACTCACCGACCAACTGAGCCGCTGTGAGTCTCCACAGTGTCTTGCCCATTTGATTAGTGGGGAATGGACATCGTGGGTCCATTTCCAATTGGACCCCAACAAAAGAAGTTTGTGCTGGTGCTGGTGGATTATTTTTCCAAATGGATGGAAGCTAAGCCTCTTGCACACATCACAGAGGCCACAGTGATGAAGATCCTGTGGAAGGACATTGTCTGCAGGTACAACATCTCTCACAAATTGGTGTCTGATAATGGCTAACAGTTTGCAGGGCGCAAACTCATAGAATGGTGCGAAGGGCTGGGTATCCGACAAGCCTTCATTCGGTCGCATACCCCCAAGACAATGGCCAAGTCGAGGTCGTTAACCGGGAGATCATCAGGGCTCAAGATAAACTATCACGGAGGTAGCTGGGCGAGAGCTCAGTATCTGGTCTATACTCCAGAGAAGGAAATGAAAGTCTCAGTTGTGAGGATAGCGGGGGGTGAGGGAGGATCTATCGAGACGAAATAAAAAGAAAGATCAAGAGCATAGACTACTATACAGAGGTACGAGACAAGCCTCGGTATGCTACAGAGGTATACAAAGATCAATGGGTGATGCGAGCTGAAGGGAGTTGGAAGGAGGGTCGGCGAGGATTGGACCGCAGTGGGGGATCCTAATCGGCTAGAGTCACGAGGTGCTATATCTAAAAAAAAAAGAGACAACGCTAATCATCTACGTCATATCGCACTCAGTGAGATTTTGAGATGTCCAAATGTATTAGTATTCTTGGTGGCACTGCTGTGCAGTTTCAGTAATCAAAGAAGCAAATGAGATGTCTCTTAAAAGACTCAAAGTACTTGCCTGATAAAACCCTGCTACCTCGTGGTGCTACGGATGCCCGAGGTGAGTAGGCCTGGTCGAGGTGCTGCGGATGCCCGACCAGGAGCTAAAAAACCCGATTACCTCGTGGTGCTGCGGATGCCTGAGGTGAGTAGGCCTGGTCGAGGTGCTGCGGATACCCGACCAAGAGCTGATAAAACCCTACTACCTCGTGGTGTTACGGATGCTCGAGGTGAGTAGGCCTGGACAAGGTGCTGCGGATGCCCGATCGGGAGATGCCAAAACCCTAGTACCTCGTGGTGCTGCGAATGCCCGAGGTGAGTAGGCCTAGTCGAGGTGCTGCGGATGCCCGACCAGGAGCTAATAAAACCCTACTACCTCGTGGTGCTGTGGATGCCCGAGGTGAGTAGGTCTGGTCGAGGTGTTGCGGATGCTCGACCTGAAGATGATAAAACCCTACTACCTCGTGGTGCTGCGGATGCCCGAGGTGAGTAGGCCTGGTCGAGGTGCTATAGATGCCCGACCAGGAGCTGATAAAACCCTACTACCTTCGTGGTGCTGCGGATGCTTGAGGTGAGTAGGCCTGGATCAAGGTGCTGCGGATGCCCGACCAGGAGCTGATAAAACCCTACTATCTCGTGGTGCTGCGGAGGCCCGAGGTGAGTAGGCCTGGTTCGAGGTGCTGTGGAATTCTTGACCAGGAGCTGATAAACCCCTACTACATCGTGGTGTTGCGGATGTCCTAGGTGAGTAGGCCTGGTCGAGTTGCTGCGAATGCTCGACTAGGAGTTGATAAAACCCTACTACCTCGTGATATTGCGGATGCCTGAGGTGAGTAGGCCTGGTCGAGGTGTTGTGGTTGTCAGACCTAGGAGCTGATAAAACCCTACTACCTCATGGTGCTGTGGATGCCCGAGGTGAGTAGGCCTGGTCGAGATGCTGTGGATGCTCGAGGCTGATACCCTACCTCGAGGTGCTGAGATGCCGACCATGAGCTGATAAAACCCTACTACCTCGTGGTGCTGCGGATGCCTGAGGTGAGTAGGCATGGTCGAGGTGCTGTGGATGCCCGACCAGGAGCTGATAAAACCTACTACCTCGTGATGCTGCGGATGCCCGAGGTGAGTAGGCCTGATCGAGGTTCTGCGGATGCCCGACCAGGAGCTGCCAAAACCCTACTACCTTGTCGTGCTGCGGATGCCCGATGTGAGTAGGCCTGGTCGAGGTGCTACGAATGCCCACCAGAGCTGATAAAATCCTACTATCGTATAGTACTGCGGATGCCCGAGGTGAGTAGGTCTGATCGAGGTGCTATGGATGCTCAACCAAAAGATGACAAAGGACTTGCCTCTTCCCGAGATGCTCAAGTGGTTGCTTACGCAAATTCCCGACTACACGCTTGCGCCTCGCCTCTCTTGAGGGTCTCTTGAGGGTAGGCTTTTTGTGTCCGGGAGGACCCACACGGGCAAGGTGGCAAAAGAGTGAAAGACAATGATATGTTATGGATGAATGAAATTTGTTTATCAACAAACCATCAAAAAGCCAAAATATAGGAAGGGGAGTTTAACTGTGTAGGTCACGCCTCCTTCCTCTCAGTGGAGGACTCTTCACGGGTCTATATAATATGAGGGGGCCAGACCCCCATCTCCTAAGAGAACTGCCACTTGCCCTTTTGCTCTTAAGAAGGCTAGTGGGGAAAGTTTACCTTAGGCAGTATAAAGACTGCCCGGGATCACACAAGGCAAGACTGAGGCACCGAAGATAGAACTAACAGGAGCATAATTGCACATACTCAGAGCAATGGACACAAAAATATATTTACAGAATCATAATTAAACATACTTAGAGTAAGGTACATTGCAGAGGATAGGGGAGCACAAGTATTTCATTCAAGGCGAAATACACAAAAATATGTTTACAACTCCTTTTCTTCGGGAGGCAACTCATCCTAGACCCGGCCAACGCTGAGAGAACTGAGGTCGACATCTGTCCTTAGCGCTCCTGCTTGCCTAATCTGGTGGATGGCCCTGTTGAAGCCTTGCTTAGATGACGCAACACTTGGCCTGCAAGGATGTCGTCGAATTCGTCTGATTCAAGGATTTCGCCTTGAAGGCCGCCTCTATGTCTGCTCGCCGGGTCTCTTCAACAACTTTGTATTGTTGCAGTTCATCCACAGCTGCATCCCAGCTTGCCCTCAGCTCCATGGCCTCAGAGGAGAGCTAGTCCTTAGCCGCCTCTGCCTCTTGTAGTTGTGACCGGGCTTGATCCAAGTCGTTGTGCAACTGGCGGAGATCCTCGGCCAATTTCACCTCCTGCTCCTCGGTCCGCTTCCTCTCCTCCACTTGGTGGTCCACCTCGTCAGTGAATGCTTTCGTGGCCTTGTCGAGGAAGACCACCCAGTAGTTTGCGACGTGAAGTGAGGCTTGGGAGGTCAGCAGGGATTGGAGGTAGTGCTCTACCTTAGCTCGGAGGCTCCTACTGACCTCTGCTTGCATTAAACCTGCTTCGCGGGTACGGTGGACTTCTGCCTCCAATTGGGTTGCCCGTTGGAGCAGGGCGTCAGTCTCCAGTCGGGAGTGTAGTTGACTACCCACGCTGAGGCATTCATGAGTGGCCTACCAAGATGAAAAACAAGAATTAAAAATGATCAAGTTTATACCATTGAACAAAACCTTTTTTTACCTTCAGTAGCGTGCCATACAGATTAGCGAGGGGTCCAGCTTTATACTGGAGATGCTCCCTCTCGCGTCCTCTTGACTCCTTGGCTCTTTGCCCCGACTCTTTGGGGAAATGGCATCACTGGAGCGTGGAATGGGTTGAATGGCCTCTGGAGGCAATGTTGAGGGCCCGAGATATCCTCCTCAGAGCTGGACAATCCCTCAGAGGCCAGACCCTCAGTAGTAGGATACCTCAGCCTCCGGCTGTTGGCCCCAGGAAGCTGCCTCCTTCTCTGCCTGAACCTTCTGGCATAGGCGAGCGCTCGTCAACTGAGGCTCTATGGAGACCGCCTGTTTGCCTCTCAGTGTGTTTGAGGGAGTGGCAGGAGTAGAGGCGGTGGCCGAAGGCTCTACAACGGGAGGGGCGTCTGCCGAAAACGCTTGGAGAGGGGCATCGTGTCCTCCTCATCCTCGGCCAGTTGGAAGCTCGGTAGGTCGGAGCTTCGTCACCTTTCTCCAAGAAGCCGGATGCTTCGCCAAGCGTTTCAGCCTCCCCTTCCGGGTGATTCGAGCAGGGAGGTGCTGGCTGGAGGTGCTTTGTTTTTCTCATCATCTCCCATCTCAAGGAGATTAGGGGGAGACCCAGCCCCTTGGTCCTTAGGCTGCTCAGGCGTCGCTTGTTCAAAGGGCTACTCCATTGGTCTCGAGTCGCTAGGTGGCTCAGCCGTCTTCCCCGACTCTTCGGGCGAGTCGGCCACCGAAGGGGTGGGCGCAGGAGGAGGAGCCAAGACCTGTTCGTTGGCCTGGTCCCACTTGAGTATCCGGTTCATCACCCAGGACAACATGATGTCCTCTGCAATAAATGGCAACAAAGTATCAGTTAGAATTCATGAATGTCGGTAAGATTATTAGCTTACCGAGGCTGCGACTCATGCTGGTGGCCTTTGGGCTGAGCCTCACCCGGTACATAAGTTCGTCACTCTGCTCCAGGCCGGGGCTGCTGAACTCCATACCAGCCAGGATGCTCCTAGCCCGCTGGTAACTCGGATCCTGCTGGAAGTCGCCAAGATCCGGCACGACTGGCAGACTCTCCCTCCAACGAATGGGACTGAAGGGTCGCTGAGGTAATTGAACAAAGAAAAAATGTTCCTTCCACCCCTTATGGGAGGACGGAAGACCTCCTATAAACCTATGACTGGGGTGGGCTGTAAAACCAGAAGCTCCCCTAGATGCTTGGGTCGGGAGGAAGAAGAAATGGAAAAAACGGGGGTTCAAGGGAATGTCAAAAAGCCTGAAAAGGATAAATGCTCTGCTCATCTGAGCAAAGGCATTGGGAGTCATCTGATGAAGGGGGATATTGAAGTAGGAAGAAATGCTCATGAAAAAGGGCGGAATGGGAAAGCGATGCCCTAACTCTACCTGCCCTAAGAAAAAAAGTAAAAAACCCTAGGGGAGGTTCTACTAGAGATTGATCTACCCTAGGTACTACTAGTTGTAGATCCTCCGGGATGCCGTATGCCTCCTGGGTGGCTTGAAGGGCCTCTATCTTAACCTTTGACGAGGAAGCTTCATACCATTCCTGTTGATAGTCCTCCTCCTTGTTGGTTGTCGTCTGTCTCCGTTGGTCCTTTTTCCCTTCCTTACCCATGACTCCTATGAGAATAAGAGGAAGGAGATGGAGGAAGAAGAGAACTTACAAGTAGAGAGGAAGCCTTAACGAAACGGAGGCTTAGCAAGCGAGAACGGAGAACGCGTACTTTGTTGAAAGATAGGGCAAGAAGGCGGACGAACGTTGCATCTCCCTCTTTTATAGGAAACAAGCTACCCTCGTGCGGACAATGGGGGCTTGGCACGTGGACGGTGATGACTGCCCATCTCGAGGAGCCGCCTCTTTTTAAAGCCGTTGTCTGATGTGACTCTGCTCTGCGCGTCAGCAGGAGATCGCGAGGGAGATATCTGGACACATGGTTCAGCGGCATTTGCGGGGTTGTTTTGTCACCATTAAAGGATCCTATGCGCTTTTAATTGTTGATTGACAGCTATCATTACCCCACTTTGAAGGTGCAGGGACTTTTCGTTCCATTCAAAAGATTGCCTCGGGTCCAGAGTCTAATGTTACGATTCCTCGAACTCAACAAGGCCGCCAGCAGGGAAATTATGGAAAAATGAGCCCGCAGACGCATAGTTTCTCTTTTCCCATCACATCATTAGTCTAATCAGTCAACCACACTTCCTTCGATTAGACTTGAAGGGAGGGATATGTGATGGGGACGAGCACCCCCGGGGTGACACGTGGTGAGGGGAAGCTACGTGTCTAGGCCCAATGTACTTAAAGGAAGAGGTCAACCCCCCCCCCCCCCCCCCCCCAACTCGGGATGCCCTATGCCCGAGATCAACTCGGGATGTCCTATGCCCGAGATCCTCTCAAAAAGTCGAGCCCCTGAGCCCAAACTCGGGATGGCCTACGCCCGAGACCAGCTCGGGAGGGCCTACGACCGAGACCCCCTCGGGAAGTTAGGGCCCCAATCTCAAGATCGCCTCGGGAGAATAGGTCTCTGAGCTCACCTAAGGGTGGAATGCTTCCGAGACCCTCTCGAGAGGAAAAACCCTTATGGCTGCTCCAGGAGGGGATACCTCGAGAACCACTTAGGAGAGCAGAGCCCAAAGATCAGTAGGTCATATAACCCGACCTCAAGTAACTGTTCCTCCTGCCAGATCGGGTAAAGTCGACGGATACAATCAATGCCTTAATAATCGTTGAGACCGTTACCTAAAATCTATCCTGTAACTGACAAATTCGAAGCGAGGAGGAGAACGTGGAGACACGCCTGACCACGACCCTAGGTATATAAAGTGCTTCGCCGCACAGGTAAGGGAGTAGGTTCTCTGAACTCACATCTTTCTCTTTAATTTTCCTCCTGCCAGCAAATTAAGTTCTTACTTGAGCGTCGAGTGGGCTCCATAGGAAAATCTCCGGCGTGTTCCCATTAACGCTCGTGTTGATCTCGCAGGTGCGATCTACTCCCGTTCGTCATCATCTTTGTGGGCTGAACTCTAGTGACGTATCATCCGCGTCGATTCTTTTCGGAACAGCTTGTCTCAATGACATACCTTTTCCCTTTCTTTATCGAGAGACATGTTTCTTGTTCATCGACGTTTTAATAACTATCACACGGAATCAAATTCCAGACTCAGAGAGATCAAACTTAGATGCGATTCTGACGAACTTGACTTGAGGTCTTCTAGTGGGGCCGACTTGATCCGAACTCGGTCTGAGCTAACTCAAGCTCGGTCTCACTTGATTTTCAGCTCTGTTTGGTTGTTGACTTGACCATGCCACTAGGTGTTTAATATTGATGTAGCAATGTTGTTCAATCAAATTTGATAAGCAAGTCAAATTAAATTGAGTCTAAAATACATTATGTTGGTAAAATGATCGTTCTAAGTTTGATTCAAACTTAGGCTTCAACTTTATCCGATTAGATACTATCGAGCTAGTTTAATTGCAGGAAGCAGAAAATAAGGATGGTGGGGAGCTCTGGGTTTCAGCTGGGTGTGGTTGGATCTCTGACTCTCTCTGTCGCCTCTTCAGTTTCTATCGTCATATGCAACAAAGCTCTCATGAGCACTCTTGGCTTCCCTTTCGGTCAGTAGCTTCAGCACCTCTCTCTCTTTCTCTCTGTGTCAAATTGAACAAAGTGAAAACTAAACTAAAAGCATGGTGGTCGTCGATATCATGAATCTGATACAGCCACAACGTTAACAAGCTGGCATCTAATGGTGACCTTTTGCTCGCTCTATGCCGCACAGCGCTTCCACTTCTTCGAGCCCAAATCCATCGATGCGAGGACGGTGATTCTCTTTGGCTTCCTCAATGGAAGCTCCATTGGCTTCCTTAACCTCAGCCTCGGCTTCAACTCCATCGGATTCTACCAGGCTAGTACTAATCTGTTAATTGCATCACATACATAATCTCCAACAGTTGCTAGCTCATCGTCCTCACTGATTTGTTCAGATGACCAAACTTGCCATCATACCTTTTACTGTCCTGCTGGAGACTCTGTTCCTCAACAAAACTTTCAGGTTCAATTGTTTCTTCTTCTTCTTCTTCACTGATTTTGAAGTACAACTAAATAAGAATTTGTTTGCAGCCAAAGCATTAAGCTGTCTTTGCTTGTCCTCCTGCTTGGCGTCGGCATCGCGTCGGTTACTGATCTTAACCTCAATTTTGTTGGTTCCGTCCTCTCTGCTCTGGCCATCGCTACCACATGTGTCGGGCAAATTGTATCCTTTCTGTATATTCACTCATCTGTCCAGATTTTCCTGAAAGTTGTTGTCTTGACCGATGAATCTGAACGGCAGATGACAAACACAATTCAGAAGAGGTTGAAGGTTTCCTCCACGCAGCTCCTGTATCAGTCATCTCCATACCAAGCTGCTATTCTATTCGCGACCGGCCCATTCGTCGATCAGTTGCTGACCAAGCAAAGCGTGTTCGCCTACGACTACAAACTCATAGTTCTGGTACTGTGCTTGCTTAAACGAATCCATTTTAAAAAAACAAAAAAAAAATCCTGTCTTATGCAGGTTGTGTGTATTGACAGGCATTTATAGTGCTGTCTTGCTCGATCGCTGTATTTGTAAACTTCAGCACCTTTTTGGTGATCGGGACGACGTCGCCGGTGACATATCAAGTGCTCGGCCACCTCAAGACTTGCCTCATCCTCTTCATCGGCTACGTTATACTGCACGACCCTTTCACGATCAGGAACATTGTGGGAATCCTAATCGCCATCTCCGGGATGGCTCTTTACTCCTACTTCTCTGTTCAAGAGAGCAAAAGGAAATCAGCAAATGATGTTTTGCCCGTTTCACAGGTTCGATCGTATCTTTTGCCCTTATCATTCAATGCAATTCAAGAGTCCAATTCTTCCTGCAAGTCCAAGTCATGACGAGAATGTCGTCGTTGCAGATGGCGCAGAAGGAGGCGGCGCCACTTTTGGTGATAAAAAATAACGATAAAAACAACGATGAGACCACAAAATGAAAATGGAGCTCATCCAGCTGATCAAGATATTAAAATGGATAGGTCTCTCCATTCCTTTTACTGCGCCTTGTTATTGCAAATGTTCACAAGCAATTCGTCTCTTGTAGTCATTCATTCATGCGTATGCTCGGTTTTGCTCATGTGCGAATGCTTGCAATTTTTCCCCTTAGATTCTAATTTGCATATGGATTATTTAGCACTATCACGAAGATATTGATATTTTTTGATTTATCACTAAAATATTGTCTCGTCGGGTCTAAATTCATTTTTATGTTTAAAAGTAGTGTAGTATTGATCAATCGGATAGGTACTCTCATGTCTCAAATTTGGTATTAAATTGATGATTTTAATATTAAATTTTTGAAAAGATTTTTATAATTTCAAAATTAGGCATTTAGTTTTTTTATCCTAAATTTTAAAATTAATAATTTTAATATCATACAATACAATGGGAGCCACCTCAAATTTCTTTTGTTTTTTTAAAAAAAATATAATTAAACACTATATTCCAATTGGGAAGGTCAACTCAAAGGGTTTTTCAATTTTTTATTTTTTTAACTTGAACACTATAATTCAATTGGGAAGGTAAATCCTATGAGTTTTTTATTTTAAATTTTTTTTAGCTTTAACACTATAACCTAATTAGAAAGATGAACCCTAAGATTTTTTATTTTTAATTTATTTTGGCTGACATTATCACTTAATTAGGAAGGTAAATCCTACACTAAAATAAAAATAAAGTGTTAAATCTGAGATAGAAAAGTTTTCTTTAAAGTTTGGTATTTAAAATGTCAAAAACAAGCCAAATTTACTATCGAAAATGTTTTTTTCTTGAATTATAATTATTATAATATAGTATTATTAGTGTTATCAGAATTAAAATGTTTATTGTTAAAGGTGGTTCTAGGATTTTAAATTGGGGGCGACATATACATCTCTAATTAAGCAAGTTTAAATTTTTGAAAAAAAACCAAACAAATTTAAAAATTCGTTCCATATCTCAAATCGATGTAAAGTTTACATCTACATCATACAATAAACGGCAATTTACCAAAGGGCGTACGTAACAATTCGAAATTACCAAAAGACGTCCCATGGTTTCTATTTTACCAAAGGGCGCAGCCCTTTAAGTGAACTTCCTATTATACCTTTGGCGCCACAAAATACCTTTTCCATTCCCATTTTCGAGACATCCGAACCACTTTTGCAGTAAAATAATAATATGTGGTTCGGATGGCTAGGTAGTGGAAATTTTCTCAGCCTATATATATATTACTACCTTGCACAAGTCGAATCATCACGAGGGTACGTATATATTTCGACATTGCACAACTCAATTCATCAAGGCAGCTAAGGAAGATAGGTGTTGAAGGAGAAAAAGCAAGCAACAGATTGGTAACAAATACAAATAGTAATGTACGTATGATTGTCATCTTTGATATTGTATCAGACCTAGTTTTATACTTATCAACTCTTGCTACAATTTTTATGTTTGGAGGAGTCTAAGGGTGATATGCATTACATAATAAGGGCTCTCTGAAATTTGTTAAAATTAAGATAAATAAATGCTTGAATTCGACCTAGGGGTGATATATTACCATATCAGGCCCTAGAAGGGCCAGAAATTAAAGGAGTTCAATCCCTAGGAGTGCATGATATCATTAGATTTCAGGCCCTAGGAGGGACTGAAATATGTTGTTTTCAAGCATTGGCAGGGCCTAAAAAAAAGGAATTCAGGTCCTCCCAGGGCCTGAAATGAAAAGATTTCAGGCCCTTACAGGGGCTGAAATCATTGGATTTGAGGGTCTGGGAGGGCCTGAATCAATATAATTCAGGCCCTCCAAGGGCCTGAAATATACTGATTTCAGGCCCAGTCAGGGCCTGAAATAAAAAGATTTCAGGCCCTGTGAGGCACACGGGGTGGGCCTGAAATAAAATGATTTCAGGCCCACGGTGGGCCTGAAATAAATCATTTCAGGCCCACCTCGGGCCTGAAATGAAAACTTTTCAGGCCCAATGGAGGGCCTGAAATAAAAACTTTTCAGGCCCAGGGTGGGCTTGAAATCACTTCAATTCAGGCCCAATGTGGGCCTGAATATCTCCATTTCAGGCCCAGGGTGGGCCTGAAATCAAGTGATTTCGGGCCCATCGTGTGCCTCAACTGGAAAAATTTCAGGGTTTTTCAGCAAGGTTAAAGGTTTGGGCCTTCCTAGGTCCTTGATTATGATTTTCAAAGTTTGCTAAATATAATTGTAATTTATTTTTCAAGGATGATAATGTTGTTGACGAAATTATCTCCGAAATATGGAATACTCTTGATGATAATGCTGTCACGGGGAATGAATCAGAAATTACAAGGAGTTTGACAATTGATCTAAATGAAGAAGCAACTAATATAGAAGGTGAGAGTTTGAATTCTTCTTCAAGAGTTGTTGAATTCTTTGAGGCAACCTGGAGTGGGGAGGAAGGAATTGAAATCCAGAATGCAAATGAATTAGAACCTATTACAAGTGTACTAGAATTCCAAGCCGATGATATGCAGATTGAGGAATATGATTTCCCCCCAGATGAGTACAGTGACTTAGAGGAGGAGTTTCCATTAGCTGAAGATCCTTATATTTTAAATTCTCGATTGCTTGCTGGGCCAATTGGAGAGGTAGAGGCAAGAGATGGGCATGAATTTTTTGTGGGGCAGATATTCCCATCTAGAGAAGAATTCAAGAATGCACTTGTCAAACATGCCATGGTTAAGCATATGAGATATAACCCAGTTGACACCCGAAAAAATAGAGTTAAAGCAGTGTACTTCAACCAACCATGTACATGGAGAGTAGTAGCAAGAGGGGAAGTAGAGTTCACTGTTACAAAATATATAAAGGAACACCAATGCGGAACTGTTAGGGAAAGTGCTGATCATCATGCATGCTCTTCATCATTTGTTGCTTCTTTTGTTGAAGAGCAATTTCTTCATAATGAACAATACAAACCAAGTATGATTATATCAGATATTAAAGCTAGATTTGGAGTGACCATATCATACAGAAAAGCATACATAGATAGGGAGAAAGCATTGAAAAAGGTTGTTGGAGATTATGATGAGGCTTACAGAGATCTTCCACAATATCTGCGTGAGTTAAGAGCTAGAGATCCTGAAACGTATGTGGCACTATGCAGGAATGGTGACAATCAGTTCCAGCGGTGTTTTTTGGGTTTTGGTGCTTGCTGAAGGGTGTTCAGGTCTTATTTGCGTAGACTTATCGGAATTGATGCCACACACCTAAGAGGAAAGTATCCGGGAGTAATGTTGATTGCAACGACGATTGATGGTAATGACAATGTTCTTCCAGTTGCCTTCGCAATAGCTGAAGTTGAATGTGGGTCTGCATGGGAGTGGTTTTTGGAGCATACAAAGAGGTTCTTTGGTGTCGATGATCACTCAATCACCATAGTATCAGATAGACATCGGGGCATTATATCAGCAGTTAGAAAAGTCTACCCAAACGCGCATCATGCCTTTTGTTGCCACCACATGTGTTGTAATATGGTAACTGATATTGGAAGTAGAGCTGCTGTAGGTTTGTTTTGGGCAGTAGCACGAGCCAACACAACACTCCAATATGATATGATAATGCAAACAATGCTTGAAAAACATCCAGTTGCCCATAAGTGGCTTCACAACATTGACCCTAAAAGGTGGGCAAATGCACACTTTACAGGGAGAAGGTACAGAATGCTTACCATGAATTGTGTGGAGAGCTTAAATGCTTTGTTCAAGTCTACACGTGAGCTTCCCATAAACAGGTTAATTGATAATACAAGAAGAAAAGTTGCTCAATGGTTCTATAACCGTAGAGAGGAAGTCTCCAAATGACATGTTGCTTTGACACCTTATGCTACAAAAGAAATGGATTCAAGGAAAGAGAAAGCAAGAGCTTATAAGGTTCACCCTTACTCTCAATCAGAAATGGAAGTAGAAACATGGGGCACTTCATACATTGTTGATTTGGAAAAAAAGTTTTGTCATTGTGGGGAGTTTCAAATTTCAGGACTTCCTTGCTCACATGCTATTGCCGTAATCATTCACAGGAACATGGATACACTTCCTTATTGTGAGCATTATTTTTATTCTGAAACTTGGAAGTGTGTTTATATGGATCGTATTTTCCCTTGTAGAAGCAAGCAGTTTTGGCCTACTGGAGTAAACGACATTACAGTTCTATGTCCTCGTAGCCTTGTGCAGCCTGGTAGACGAAAGAAGGCACGGATAGAGTCCAGATAAAATGGCAAGGTCAAACTAAAATGCAGCCGGTGCAAACAACTTGGTCATAATAAAAGGACATGTAGAATGCCGCCAGCCCCAAGGTCTTGAGTTAATTGGTCTTTAATTAATTCAACAGTTATTAATAAATTCAATTAATTAAATTAATTCAAAAACCTCAAATTAAATATTAATTAACTCAAATTAAATCTTAATTAAATTCAAATTAAATATTAATTAAATTCAAATTAAATATTAATTAAATTCAAGTTAAATATTAATTAAATTAAAATTAAATATTAATTAAATTAAAATTAAATATTAATTAAATTAAAATTAAATATTAATTAAATTAAAATTAAATAATAATTAAATTCAAATTAAATATTAATTAAATTAAAATTAAATATAATTAAATTCAAATTAAATATTAATTAAATTCAAATTAAATATTAATTAAATTCAAATTAAATCTTAATTAAATTCAAATTAAATATTAATTAAATTAAAATTAAATAAATTAAAACTTAATTAATTCAAATCAAATTAAATTCAAATTAAATTAATTTCAAATTAAATTAAATTTAAATTAAATCTAAATTAAATTCAATTAAATCTTAATTAATGTTAATCTTACTTAATTCAAATTAATTCAATTAATAATTTAATCTTAATTAATTCAAATTCAATTAATTCTTAATTAATTAATCCTTAATCAATATAATATCCAACTAATCGTTAAACAAGTTAAACTTAAACTAAGATAAAATTTTACCCAAAACTATAACAATTAAAATTAATAACATTAAATATGTCAAAGTGGGTTGACATATTCGCGGGTTCACACGACATGTATCAAATCGGGAATTTGATACATCATTAGAAACTTGAATAAAATGATTTGACTTGTTTGAATCATGCATAATTGTCATGTCATGCATTTCCTATTTCTTTTAATATATGACATGTCATTCATATTTAAAGTTTATGCATATATTAGAACGGTTATAGGAAAAAGAATAATTGAAACTTGAACAACATAGCATTGGGTGGCGGTGAGATGATAGTACGTTAGGGAAGCCAATTCTAATAAGGTCAAGTATACTCTACTTGGTCTCTTTAGACTGGTGAAACTAGCCGAAGCTACCGATCCAAGACCCAAACTAGTTAGACCAGAGTTTTTTAAAAAGTAATTCTGAAAATGAAATTTCATTAAAAGGCTTTGTCAAGGAAAGAGTTGATGATCCAATAAGGCTACGGCCAAAGAAGGCCTAGTGCCTCGCCAAGACCTGGAAGCCAATTTTTGAAATTCAAATTCAAGTTACTTCTTGTTAAATTCAAATCTAACACAAGCTTCAATTAAATCTTAGAGTTAATAATAAATTAAGAAAAATGATTCAAGCATCTCACAATACACCTATAAGGCAACCATGCTTGTTGTATTGATACATCTAAAATGGGTGAGATGTTAAGGACTAATGAATTGAAAAATATTTTTCAAAATTGTTTTTCAAAATTGTTAGAATATTTTCCTAAAAATATATTTTCAAAATAGTGCTTCAACATAATAATATTTTTATGGAATTCATGCATGTCTGATTGATTATACATATTATATATTTTAAAAAAATATATATATATCTTTTCAAAAATTGTTTGACTCACTCAATTAGACACAAGCCTCTTAGGACCACACTAAAGTTCCTTAAGGCACTTAGATAGAGTCAAACGATGTTGGGTACAGGGGGAGTGGTTTACTTTTTTTAAATTATCCTTGAAAAACCACTATCTTTTAAAACAGTTTTCGAAAACTGGGCTTTAAACACTATTACTTATGTTTTTCGAAAACTATGTCGGATAAATTACCTTAATTTCAAAATATGTTTCGAAATTTCAAAATACATTTTAAGTGTGTTCTTTGTCTTGTTTGATTTTGATAAACCCTAACGACACAGAGGAAGGTCCACTTCATAGTCTATAAGGACTCCTAGGATGTGGGGGGAGTCTGAATCAAACTTCTGAAAAAGTTTTTTGTAATTAATTGTTTTGAAATTATTAGATAATTCCTTTGATTTGAATCAAACCTTAAGACTTAGAGGAAGAGTACTTGTGGTCAACAAGCTTCCCAGGACTGAGTCAAGTTTAAGGGGAGGTCAAATTAAAAGAATTATTGAATATTTCAAATGTTTTCACGCGCGGTATTTTCAAATCCTGTTGAAAACATAAGTATTCTTTCAAAATACTATAAATTTTTTTAAAAAAAATACTATTATTTTCAAAAATTCATCCGGGTTTTGATCAAATAATGTTTATCTTGAGTTTGAAAATCTTCCAGGACACTTAGGAAAATGTCCCTGTAGTCAACAAGGTTTCCTATGATGGTGTCAGACTGGAAGATAAACCAAATCAAGTATTATGACTTCAAAAATTTATACATTTTTCAAAATGTACTTACATCCTATTATTCTATTTTTCAGAAGTTGTGTAACTTATAAAATTATTTTTACTTGAGTTCGAAAAATTTCCAGGACACTTAGGAAATGTCCTTGTAGTCAACAAGGTTTCCTAGGATGGTGTCAGACTGGAAAAGAAACCTAGTCAAGTAAAATATTATGTTTCAAAAAATTACATAGATTTTTCAAAGCTTCATCTTTTTCAAAAATAAGTTAGTGCTTGCAAAATATGTATAATATTTATATTTTCCAAAATAGCATTCTTTCAAAAGTTATGAATTTTCCAAAAGTACTTGCATTTTTTTTAAAAGATCATAATAATTTTCTAAGTACTTATACTTTTCAAAGCGCATAGCATCTTCTTCAAAATATGTATTTTTCAAAAAAATGCAATATACCATTCAAAACACAATGCTTTCAAAAATTTTGCACTAAGTATTTTCAAACAGAACCAAAGGTTTTCATTGTTGGTGCAAGTATTTTCTTTTTTTTTTTGATGTATGACAAAGGGGGAGAGGTGTGCTTAAGTTAGAAGTTAGAAAAAAAAATTTCTCCCAAAAATCATAAATGTAGTTTCAAAACTTATATCATTTTTTCATTTTTTTATCCCAAGGACAGTAAGTTAGCCCCTTTAAACCAATCTAACTTAAGTTATTGTCAAACATCAAAAAGGGAGAGATTGTTGGTGCAAGTTGCATCAATGATGTTCTCCTTTAAGTGTTTTAATGTTTGACAATACACTTAAGTCAGTGATACATTGAACAGACAAAGGGGAGCAAAAGAGAAGTAACCTAAGTTGAAGAAAAGTCCTAGTTAACCTAGGCACTAAGACCTGGTGAGTGAAGCTGGGCACTAAGTCCTGGCGAAGGGCTGCTGAGCACCTAACGAAGGGCTGCTAGGTATCGAAACACTAAGTCCTGGCGAAGGGCTGCTGGGCACCTAGCGAAGGGCTGCTAGGTATCGAAACACTAAGTCCTGGCGAAGGGCTGCTGGGCACCTAGCGAAGGGCTGCTAGGCATCGAAACCCTAAGACCTAGCGAAGGGCTGCTAGACACCTAGCGAAGGGCTGCTAGGAGTCTAAGACCTAGCGAAGGACTGCTAGGCACCAGGCGAAGGATTGCTTGGTAATGAAGACCTAGCGAAGGGCTGCTAGGCACCTGGCGAAGGATTGCTAGGCTTTGAAGACTTGGTCCGAGGGACTAAGCAACTTAGCTGAGCGATGACTAAGGACAGGAGTAGAGACGGGTCAGGGTTTGGGCGTCTCGAGGTCCGGAAGTATCGGAAGCTAAGCAAAAGTCCATCCGAAGGACTGGGTGGCAACCGTCTCCTAAAAGGAGTAGGTGGTAGGCGCGTTCTCGGGGGTGAGAACTTGCGTCGGTTCGACCTAGGGTTTCATGGAAATCCGAAGTCCGAACCAAGTCCTTAAGGCTAATATTGTATGTATATGTGCTTTGTGTTTTTGTATCTTGCAGGTACCAAGATTGGAAGACAAAGCAAGCGAAACAGGCTGGAGGCCCTGAAGCAGGGCGCCCCCATCATCCAGGGCGCCCCCAGTGTTGGGGGCGCCCAAGCTAAAGCATGAAAAAGGCAGTATAGTGTTGAAGGCAGAATAGGTGTCAAGCGGGGTGCCCGGAGCGTCCGGGGCACCCGGGTTCAAAGCTGTTTTGGCGGTTTCGAGTCCGAAACACAGATAAGCCTTCATGAGGGTGCCCGAAAGGTCCGGGGCGCCCTGGTCAAAGGTTTTATCAGCTGCGGCGAGGTCAGCACAGGGATAAGGTTTGACCGGGTTTATCAGGGCGCCCCCAGCGTCCAGGGCGCCCGTAGGAAGCCTATAAAAGGGGCTTCGACCCCTCTGCTTCAAACACAACTGCCAAGTGCCATTCTGATCACTCTGACAGCCTACAACGCGCTAAAGACGAGGCTCTACGATCGGGAGGCTCCAGGAGGAAGTGTGCGGCACTTCGGAGGTCCAGATCGGCCGAGCTTCAAATTTGTTCTGTTCGGTTTGCGTTAATTATACTGCAATTAGTTTTCTATATTTGTGATTGCAATAATTGTACTGTAAGACGGGTTTCTCCGCCTCCAAAAATTCCGGAAAGGAGACCAATAGTGGACTCACGCCGAGTACATAGGCCTTGGACGTACTGATCCTGGGGGGTCGGGAACCAAGTAAATAAATCCCGCGTGTAAACTGCCTTTTGTTTTGTTCGTTCTACTGCTTTTCCGCTGCTACTAACTCTGTGTCCAAAATGAACGAAAGTTTTCTACGAAGTTAACGAAAAGATTTTCACGGTCAATATTCACCCCCCCTCTATCGACGGCACCGGTCCTACAGAACATATATATGAATAAAGGTAGGTAGCTCACCGCTGAGTCAAAATCATGCTTATATTTACGGCCACTAGCAAGAGAATTTAAATGAATGAAAGTCATTGCTTCTGTATCCACCGCCAACAAGTGAAAGTGTGTATTATCACTGCACAAAGGTATTAAAATATATCTAAACCCTTGTTCTATCATATCCGTCTTCATCACTTGTTGCATGAAAAACTTTCTTGACGATCTTATTGAAGCCTAAATAGTTGCAAAATCAAAATTATTAATAACCACATCATAATACTAGGTCTTCTACAATCTATTAATTCATACTAATTTACATCACTTACTGCGAAGAAGGTTGAACAATATATTGACTTGTTGTATGGCCTACCAGATGTGGATGCTCCCCTAAATAACATTTTACAGAAGGCATCAATGACCTCGCCTTTTGTAAAAACCTCTCCATTGAGGATTTGTAAGAATGAATGCAATTTCAAAGCAAAGGGTGCATCCTCCCATATAAATTCATTATCCAACCTGCCAAGTTAATTGATAAGATTATATATTAAAGCCCCAAATATATTAATTAAACTATGTTTCATAACTTACTTTAGGTTCTCCAATTTATTTATCACGTAGGCCACTTCTTTATCTTGATTTTTCTTCTTTGACTTCATAAAATGCTTCTTCACAAACTACATCGATACAATTTAGACCAAACTAATTAATGACCAAATTCAATAAATTTGACGTAATTTATATGAAAATAACTCACATACATCAATGCCTTGTTGCCTCATTTTGTATAGTTCGGAGGTCCTTCTTTTCTCCTCCTCTATATCTTCTTCAGACATGACTTCCATTACAGTAATGTTTCTCTTGCTTATCCATATCCTCCTCACTAAGTTTCCTTTTTCTCTTGTCCATGACATTTGATATTTGTTCCTTTCTCCGCTTCCCTTATGTAATAGTTGGTGCCATACTGGACTCTCAATTGGAGTATCCCTGTAATCATACCGAGTTCGGTCACGTCCTCTCCTTGTTCTACAAGATACTGGATCAGAAAGAGGACTGACTACAGGATAGCTTTCTGAGTCTCCATGCCCTTTTTTCAATAATTGAAAGTAATTCCTTAACCCTTTCATTCAAACATATATTCTCCTCTGTTAGCTCCTTGATTATGGTGTCTTAAGAATGCATTCACCACATGGTCTTACATCTTCTGTGTCATGTCCTTGTGATGTCTCCATTGCCCGTGGAATGTCATCCCCAATTTCAAGGTTCTCAAACAATGTGTTTTCATGTAGGTTAGGAATTATTTCAACAATCACCTATCAATTACCAAGTACACAAATTTACTGCCTCTATATCAAACTAACATAGATAAACTAACATAGATCACAGTTTAGAATAATTACCTCTCGGACCTGATTTGGTTGACAAGGTCCCTCACCCTACTAATATGCGAAGGAATATTCTCCACTTATTTATTCGGGATCCTTCAACATTGTATGGTTTTTGAATGGGTACATGCTCCAAAAACCATGCCTACACAAAGTTTTCCAGACAATTACATTAATTGACAGCAAAATATTATAAAATATAATTTAGGTAAATTCTACTCACTGCCAAAAGCCCAGCAAATNAAACTAGTATAGAGTATAGAAATGGTGTTGTGTCTTTGTATGGCTTGAACTATATGTTTGGTGGACTTTTGAGACATAGTTCGAATCTGAATTTCAGGTTTTTCAGGCGTGCCAGTCGACTGGTTCAGTATCAGTCGACTGCCCTATCGAACAGTAGCTTCTGTTCGATGCATCAGTCGACCTCCAAGAGGCCAGTCGACTGGTGCCGCGCCCAGAAACTTTCTGTGGCCGATCCCAGTCGATTGGTCAGATCGCAGTCGACTGGTATCATTTCAGAAGGAAGTGTGCCATTGTATCATGCATGACTATTAGAGTTAGAATATCATCCCCAGATGGATTTAAAAGAAAAAAAAGAAGTTCCGCATTCTTAGTCGTGCATTAGAGTCAAGATAGTAGATAAAGTAGCGGACCGTCTAAGGTAGAGAAGGCGGGTCGCCACAGGTGGTATCAGAGCAGTTTCCATTCTCCAGCATCACACACACATCAGCATCAACCTTGCCGTCTTCAAGTAAGAAAGCTTTAAGTTTCAGTTTTTCTATTGCTCCTTTATTTAATTGCAGTATAGAGAAATGCTTAAGTACTTACTCACATGTGCATAGAACAAGGAAGCATGTTTAATACCTTAGTATCACGGAATCATGTTTAATCCCTAGAATGGATATTAGGTTACTAAGTGAGAAGACAAGTTTATACCTAGAGAGGTAGTAGTGATTTCTTGTTCCCTTATGCATTATCAAGATGGCAAGAAGAGGCCGAGCTCCTAATGCAAGGAACAGAACTCCAGTTCAAGATAACAATGAGCCTGGCACAGAACAGCCAAACCTGATGGCAGTCATTGCTCAAATACAAGCTCAGATTTCAGAGCAACAGAAGACCATCGCCACACTGATGGCAAATCAGCACCTAGTGCCCCCTACACCACCCACAGCAGGAGTGGAGGACGTCCTTCATGTTGTGATCTTAGTATAGCAAGACCAAGGTCTTGATTTGCCCAAACACAAGGTTTGGAGGATTTCGGCATGTAAGGTGTCCGATAAAAGTTCTGAGTAAGACCAAGGTCTTACTAAGCCCAAGAATGAGCTATAGGACTAAGAAATGAGATGAGAAACAAGACCAAGGTATTGTTGTATCCTAAAGCAAGTTTGAGAACATTACCGTTAAGTGTTAAGTTATACATTTGAGGACGCCCTAGAAAGGCCCAAAACGAGGAGCAAGTTCCTAGAGGGCAAGAGGTAACAGAGTCAGTACCACCACCAAATCTCTTAGAGGTGGTGGCTCGGGAGAGTAAGGCAAGAAGCATACCTCATTCAGTAGAAGAAACTGAAGCCAGGGAATTTCCCCGGGCACAAGTAAACCATGGGATGCTTAAGCATGGTTCAAAACGTTGGAAAGAATAGTAGGGCTACTGGACTGGCATGAGGTAGAGAAGATAAAGTGTGCATCTTTCTGCCTTACGGGAGATGCTAGAATATAGTGGGAGAGAGTCAAGGCCAAGAGAAATGTCAGCCAGATGGCATGGGCCGACTTCGGGACTGAGTTCTTCGAAGAATACTTTCACATGCAAGAAACCAATAAGCATTATGATGAATTCACGGAGTTCAGACAAGGAGAACTATCCGTGGATGAAGCAGTGAAGATGTTTAAGCGGTTAGCTCATCTGTGCCCAGAGCTAGTTAGCACAGGAAAAGAGATGGTTAGGCTAATGCTCAAGATGTTAAGGCCTGAGATAGCGTTAAAGAGGGCTAGCAGTGTTAAGAGGCCACAAACCTCCGAAGAACTAATACGTGGTGCTTTGATCACTGAGCACTACTTAAACAGTATAAAGGCCACCAGAAAGGTTGAACGATGAAGTTCTTAACAACCTTACCGTCAGGGGAAGAAATGGCCTCTACTTAGAGGCTAAGGGCAGTACCAATCTGGATTTCCAACCGAGAGCTCTATAGTGACTGGATAGTCCTTGAGATGAAGGATTATGATGTCATGTTAGGGATGGATTTCTTCAGTAAGTACAGCGCTTCAGTGGACTGCCGTAGAAGGAAGGTGGTTTTCAGCCCAGAAGGAGAACCACCATTCGAGTTTCAAGGAGCCCCAAAGAGGAAGACTCAGAAATTCCTCTCAGCCTTGGCAGCCCACCAGATGCTAGAGCAAGGGTGTGCTGGTCTTCTTGCACACATAATGGACTCAGAAGCAAAGAAAGAACTCAAGCAGGAGGATGTACGGGTAGTCTGCGAATATCCAGAAGTGTTCCCAGAAGAACTACCTGGACTACCGCCCAACAGGGAGGTGGAATTTGAGATTGAGCTGGTGCCAGGTACCGGTCCGGTCTCAAAAGCCCCATATCGTATGTCTCCAGCAGAGTTGAAAGAATTACAAGAGCAACTCCAGGAGCTACTAGACAAGGGCTTCATTCGCCCGAGTCATCCACCCTGGGGAGCTCCTGTACTTTTCGTCAAGAAGAAGGATGGGTCTATGCGCCTGTGCATAGACTACAGAGCTCTGAACAAAGTAACCATCAAGAACAAGTACCCCCTTCCCAGAATAGATGATTTATTTGATCAACTCAAAGGGGCTACAGTGTTCTCGAAGATAGACCTGCGTTCTGGGTATCATCAGCTAAAGGTTAAAGAAAGTGACATCCCCAGGACGGCCTTCAGGACAAGATACGGCCACTACGAATTTGTAGTGATGCCTTTTGGAGTAACCAATGCTCCAGCAGTCTTCATGGAGCTGATGAACCACATCTTCAGGGAGTATCTCGATAAATTCGTCGTTGTATTTATTGATGATATTCTCATATACTCACAGACTCCAGAGGACCATGCTACACACTTGAGGATAGTGCTGCAGATCCTTCAGCAGGAGAAGCTCTATGCAAAGTTCTCAAAGTGTGAGTTTTGGCTAGATCAGGTGACCTTCCTAGGTCACATTGTATCCAAAGAAGGCATTCAAGTTGATCCAGCCAAGATAGAAGCAGTCAGCAACTGGGGTAGACCCAAGAATGCCAGTGAAATCAGGAGTTTCTTAGGCCTGGCAGGATATTACAGAAAATTTGTGGAGGATTTTTCCAGAATAGCCTCTCCACTCACAGCCCTGACCAGAAAGAATCAGAAGTTTGAGTGGTCAGATAAATGCGAGCACAGCTTCCTAGAACTGAAGAAAAGATTGACTAGTGCTCCCATCCTGACTGTCCCAGAGAGTGACAAGGCCTTTGACATCTACAGTGATGCATCCAAGATGGGCCTTGGAGCTGTCCTCATGCAAGACGGTAAAGTAATAGCATATGCCTCCAGACAGCTCAAGGACTATGAGAAGAATTACCCTACCCACGACCTTGAGCTAGCAGCTGTGGTTTTTGCCCTGAAGCTCTGGAGACACTACCTGTATGGAGTGCAGTGCAGAATCTTCACAGACCATCAGAGTTTGAAGTACTTCTTCACTCAGAAGGATCTGAATATGAGGCAGCGCAGGTGGCTAGAGTTGGTCAAAGATTATGACTGTGAAATCCTCTACCACCCAGGTAAAGCTAATAAAGTGGCAGATACACTGAGCAGGAAATCCTGTGCAGCACTGATGTCCCTATCATCACTGTCTCCACCACTTCAGAAAGAAATAAAAGATTTTGGAGTCGAGGTTATGGTTGGGCAATTTTCTGCATTGACCCTAGAATCAACCCTGCTTATAGATATACAAGAAAAGCAAGATAAAGACCCAGAGATTCAGAAGATCAAGCAGGGGATCCAAGAGGCAGAAAATTTAGAGTTTCGAGTATCAGACAGTGGCATCCTCTACCTTGGAGACCGCCTTTGCGTCCCCAATGACGAGGAACTAAGAAAGAATATTTTAGAAGAAGCCCACAGCACCCCGTACTCTATGCACCCTGGTTCTACCAAGATGTACCAAGATGTAAAGCAAAGATTCTGGTGGTCTGGACTCAAGCGAGACGTGGCCAGATATATCAGTACCTGCTTGACCTGCCAGAGAGTCAAAGCAGAGCACCAGAGACCAGGAGGAGTTCTGCAGCCTCTTCCCATTCCAGAGTGGAAGTGGGAAGAAATATCCATGGACTTTATCACAGGCCTTCCAAGAACCACCCATGGACACGATGCAATTTGGGTGATAGTGGACAGATTGACCAAGTCTGCCCACTTTCTAGCCATCAAGGTGTCGCACTCAGTAGAGCATTTGGCGCAGTTATATGTGAAGGAAGTGATCAGGCTTCATGGAGTTCCGAAGTCTATCATTTCTGACAGAGACGGGCGGTTCATCTCCCATTTTTGGAGGTGTGTTCAGGACGCCCTAGGCACCAGACTTCAGTTCAGCACAGCTTTCCATCCCCAGACTGATGGACAGACAGAAAGAGTAAATCAAATTTTAGAAGATATGCTCAGGGCTTGTGCATTAGATTTTAAAGGCAGTTGGTGCAAGTACCTGTGTTTAGCTGAGTTTGCCTACAACAATAGCTATCAGGCCACTATCAAAATGGCGCCGTATGAAGCATTATATGGTAGGAAATGCAGATCACCCATATGCTGGCAAGAAGCTGGTGAGAAGAAAGAGATGGAGTCAGGACTAGGCAGCCAGACTGAGCTTATAGATGAGACCACTCAGGCTATCCAGATGATCCGCCAGAGGATTGAGACTGCCCAGAGTAGACAGAAAAGTTATGCTGACACACGCTGTAGGCCACTTGAATTCCAAGTTGGAGATTCAGTATTCCTCAAGGTCGCTCCTATGAAGGGAGTGATGAGATTTGGCAAAAAGGGCAAGCTAAGTTCTCGCTACATAGGACCCTACAAGATCATAAGGAGGGTTGGTAAGGTAGCATATGAGTTGGACTTACCAGAGGATATGTCAGCTATCCACAGTACATTTCATGTCTCTATGCTAAAGAAGTGTATTCACGATCCCAATCAAGTGATTCAGCCTCAGTCAGTACAGATCCAAGAAGATCTTAGCTATGAGAGCAGACCGACACAAATAGTGGACAAAGCAGTTAAAAAATTAAGAAATAAAGAAGTGTCACTAGTGAAGGTCATTTGGCAGAATCAAAAGCATGAGGAAGCTACTTGGGAACGTGAAGACAGCATGAGAGAAAAATATCCAGAATTATTCTAAGTTCGAGGACGAACTTTTCATAAGGTATGGGAGATTGTAACGCCCCAAAATTTCCATTTTAAGTTCTTAAAGTCCTTATAACTATTTAAAAATGGTTTAGAAATATTCTAGATATTTTTAGGAATTTTTAGAATATTTTTATGGAATTTTCCGAGTCCGTTTAGTATTTTTACTAAAAGAAATAGAGTTTTCGGCAAAAAGTTGCCTGGACGAGTTTTGAACCCGAGACCTCCCATAGGATCAACGACTTAAGTTGGTCGGGTTAACCAGGCGCCCCAGCAGGGGTGTGCTGAATGAAAATAGAGAGATATTAAGTTAAGTTATAAGTTGGACTTAAATACCCCTTGGTATAAATAGAAGAACTTAAGTGGGGGTTTTATTTTTGGTTCGGCAACTTCTCCCCCTCCTCACCATCCGCCGACCCCCTCCTCCCCTCTCTTGTGCGCACGCCAACCACACCAAGCCTAGGGCTTCCCTCCGGTGGCCGGCCAAGGCTCCTCTCCGAGAGAATTTCCTATATTCGGAATCCCCGCGACGAGAGGAACGCGTGAGCGCGAAGAAATCTCCGAGACTTCGAGTTTCTCCGGAACCTCCGACGCCGTTCTTGGTTGTAAGTCCAAGATATCGAAGTAAGTACTGCTCACCTGCTGTAAGAGGCGGTTTTCCGCAAGAATTTTCCCTTCAAAGTTTTAAAAGAGATATTTACTTTTAGTTTAAGATTTCGCATATGATCTTAGTTCATTATATGCTTATATATATTTGATAGAGTACCCTATGTGAGTGTAGGGTCTAAGAAAAGTTATGAGAAAAGAAAAGAGAAGATAAAGATAAGAAAAGAAAAGGCCAAGGCCTTAAGAAATCCCCAAAAGTCAAGACTTAGGGATTTGGGCACACAAGGTGTTCGTTAAAATGCCAAGGCATTCAAGATAAGAAAAAGTAAGTATTTTATTTTCTAAGGCCAGTACCCGGCGTCCAAGGGCGTCGTTAAAGAAATCCAGGTGTCCAATTCCAAGGTCTTGGCCCTGGTAGACCAAGGTCTGCTCTATTAGGATTGGTGGCTCGCTACCCCAACCTTTTAGGGAACGCGCATAAGATGGTACTTACGTCTTAAGTGGATCCAAGTGAGATATTATTTTCAAGTATATGCTTTAGCAAAGTTTTCTAAAGTTTAAGAAAGTTTTCTAAAAGTTAAAGAAAGATTTAAAGTTAAAGAATTGCTAAAGTTTCAAGTTAAGCCAAGAACAAGTAAGTTAAGACTTATTAATGCTTGAGTATGCATGTCTTGAGTTATACATGTTGTTTTTAGTGTTTCTTTTAAGCATAAAAGTATCTCATGTGATTTCACATTGTTCAAAAAGCATGCTTGCACATTTCGAGATTTTTGTGAGCTAGATAGTACTTACTAAGCTTTATGCTTATTAGTTGCATTTCCTCTTGCTGCAGGTAAAGGTAAAGGCAAGCAATTCTGAAGGAAGGCGACAAGGCGGTGCTGAGTGACGTGTGTGTGGTGGCTGACCTTGGAGAGGTCCTTGGGACAAGATGAATAAAAGATTCAAAGCGCATTTATTATAAAGTCTTAGTTTAAGTTAGATCATATAGCATTTATCCAAGTATTTGCGTTTTAGATATTTTGCATGTCTTAAAACCATGAGTAAAGATTCCATGTCATTTTAATTAGCATACATATCCTTATGATGGCATTGGATGAGTATGAGTGTGAGTAGTTTTGAATATTGATACTTGATGGAGCTATTTGATGCATGTGCCAAGATATTGTCAGTTTTCCTTTGAATCAAGTTTTATGGCTTAAAAATGCTTAGAAAAGTTGCATTCACATTCCACAATGCTTTAGAAATGTTTAGAACATGTGTTTTGGTGTTATGAATGCATAGGAGTGAAGTTTGATACAAAACTCTAGTTTAAAGTTCATATAGATTTTCATGACTTATTTACTTCCGCAAAAGTTCTAATTTCGAGTTTATGAAGTTGTTTGGATTGGCTAAAAGGTTTAGGAAACTAGTATAGAGTATAGAAATGGTGTTGTGTCTTTGTATGGCTTGGAACCATAAGTTCGGTGGACTTTTGAGACATGGATTCGAATCTGAATTTCAGGTTTTTCAGGCGTGCCAGTCGACTGGTTCAGTATCAGTCGACTGCCCTATCGATCAGTAGCTTCTGTTCGATGCATCAGTCGACTGCCAAGAGGCCAGTCGACTGGTGCCGCGCCCAGAAACTTTCTGTGGCCGATCCCAGCCGACTGGTCAGATCGCAGTCGACTGGTATCATTTCAGAAGGAAGTGTGCCATTGTATCATGCATGACTATTAGAGTTAGAATATCATCCCCAGATGGATTTAAAAGAAAAAAAAAGAAGTTCCGCATTCTTAGTCGTGCATTAGAGTCAAGATAGTAGATAAAGTAGCGGACCGTCTAAGGTAGAGAAGGCGGGTCGCCACATAGGCATCGAAACCCTAAGACCTAGCGAAGGGCTGCTAGACACCTAGCGAAGGGCTGCTAGGAGTCTAAGACCTAGCGAATGACTGCTAGGCACCAGGCGAAGGATTGCTTGGTAATGAAGACCTAGCGAAGGGCTGCTAGGCACCTGGCGAAGGACTGCTAGGCTTTGAAGACTTGGTCCGAGGGACTAAGCAACTTAGCTGAGCGATGACTAAGGACAGGAGTAGAGACGGGTCAGGGTTTGGGCGTCTCGAGGTCCGGAAGTATCGGAAGCTAAGCAAAAGTCCATCCGAAGGACTGGGTGGCAACCGTCTCCTGAAAGGAGTAGGTGGAAGGCGCGTTCTTGGGGATGAGAACTTGCGTCGGTTTGACCTAGGGTTTCGTGGAAATTCGAAGTCCGAACCAAGTCCTTAAGGCTAATATTGTATGTATATGTGCTTTGTGTTTTTGTATCTTGCAGGTACCAAGATTGGAAGACAAAGCAAGCAAAACAGGCTAGAGGCCCTGAAGAAGGGCGCCCCCATCAGTGGGGGCGCCCCCATCATCCAGGGCGCCCCCAGTGTTGGGGGCGCCCAAGCTAAAGCATGAAAAAGGCAGTATAGTGTTGAAGGCAGAATAGGTGTCAAGCGGGGTGCCCGGAGCGTCCGGGGCGCCAGACTTCAAAGCTGTTTTGGCGGTTTCGAGTCCGAAACATAGATAAGCCTTCATGAGGGCGCCCGGAAGGTCCGGGGCGCCCTGGTCAAAGGTTTTATCAGCTGCGGCGAGGTCGGCGCAGGGATAAGGTTTGACCGGGTTTATCAGGGCGCCCCCAGCGTCCAGGGCGCTTGTAGGAAGCCTATAAAAGGGGCTTCGACCCCTCTGCTTCAAACACAACTGCCAAGTGCCATTCTGATCACTCTGACCGCCTACAACGCGCTAAAGACGAGGCTCTACGACCGGGAGGCTCCAGGAGGAAGTGTGCGGCACTTCGGAGGTCCAGATCGGCCGAGCTTCAAATTTGTTCTGTTCGGTTTGCGTTAATTATACTGCAATTAGTTTTCTATGTTTGTGATTGCAATAATTGTACTGTAAGACGGGTTTCTCCGCCTCCGGAAATTTCGGAAAGGAGACCAATAGTGGACTCACGCCGAGTACATAGGCCTTGGATGTACTGACCCTGGGGGGTCGGGAACCAAGTAAATAAATCCCGCGTGTAAACTGCCTTTTGTTTTGTTCGTTCTACTGCTTTTCCGCTGCTACTAACTCTGTGTCCAGAACGAACGAAAGTTTTCTACGAAGTTAACGAAAATTTTTTCACGGTTAATATTCACCCCCCCTCTATCGACGGCACCGGTCCTACAGAACATATATATGAATAAAGGTAGGTAGCTCACCGCTGAGTCAAAATCATGCTTATATTTACGGCCACTAGCAAGAGAATTTAAATGAATGAAAGTCATTGCTTCTGTATCCACCGCCAACAAGTGAAAGTGTGTATTATCACTGCACAAAGGTATTAAAATATATCTAAACCCTTGTTCTATCATATCCGTCTTCATCACTTGTTGCATGAAAAACTTTCTTGACGATCTTATTGAAGCCTAAATAGTTGCAAAATCAAAATTATTAATAACCACATCATAATACTAGGTCTTCTACAATCTATTAATTCATACTAATTTACATCACTTGCTGCGAAGAAGGTTGAACAATATATTGACTTGTTGTATGACCTACCAGATGTGGATGCTCCCCTAAATAACATTTTACAGAAGACATTAATGACCTCGCCTTTTGTAAAAACCTCTCCATTGAGGATTTGTAAGAATGAATGCAATTTCAAAGCAAAGGGTGCATCCTCCCAGATAAATTCATTATCCAACCTGCCAAGTTAATTGATAAGATTATATATTAAAGCCCCAAATATATTAATTAAACTATGTTTCATAACTTACTTTAGGTTCTCCAATTTATTTATCACGTAGGCCACTTCTTTATCTTGATTTTTCTTCTTCGACTTCATAAAATGCTTCTTCACAAACTACATCGATACAATTTAGACCAAACTAATTAATGACCAAATTCAATAAATTTGACATAATTTATATGAAAATAACTCACATACATCAATGCCTTGTTGCCTCATTTTGTATAATTCGGAGGTCCTTCTTTTCTCCTCCTCTATATCTTCTTCAGACATGACTTCCATTACATTAATGGTTTCTCTTGCTTCATCCATATCCTCCTCACTAAGTTTCCTTTTTCCCTTGTCCATGACATTTGATATTTGTTCCTTTCTTCGCTTCCCCTTATGTAATAGTTGGTGCCATACTGGACTCTCAATTGGAGTATCCCTGTAATCATATCGAGTTCGGTCACGTCCTCTCCTTGTTCTACAAGATACTGGATCAGAAAGAGGACTGACTACATGATAGCTTTCTTGAGTCTCCATGCCCTTTTTTTCAATAATTGAAAGTAATTCCTTAACCCTTTCATTCAAACATATATTCTCCTCTGTTAGCTCCTTGATTATGGTGTCTTTAAGAATGCATTCACCACATGGCCTTACATCTTCTGTGTCATGTCCTTGTGATGTCTCCATTGCCCGTGGAATGTCATCCCCAATTTCAAGGTTCTCAAACAATGTGTTTTCATGTAGGTTAGGAATTATTTCAACAATCACCTGTCAATTACCAAGTACACAAATTTTACTGTCTCTATATCAAACTAACATAGATAAACTAACATAGATCACAGTTTAGAATAATTACCTCTTCGGACCTGATTTGGTTGACAAGGTCCCTCACCCTACTAATATGCGAAGGAATATTCCTCCACTTATTTATTCGGGATCCTTCAACATTGTATGGTTTTTGAATGGGTACATGCTCCAAAAACCATGCCTACACAATGTTTTCCAGACAATTACATTAATGACAGCAAAATATTATAAAATATAATTTAGGTAAATTCTACTCACTGCCAAAAGCCCAGCAAATCCCTTTACGTAAGGGAGGTTGGTGGTCCTCTGGTTTCCTTGACTTGATGAAAATAATTCCCCAATCTTAGGTAATTGGGGAGATAAAAATTTATGGATAGCTTCCACCCAGTTGAATCTACCATGATTGTCATAATCATCTACTATATCTACAAGCCCTAGAGGGACCTTATACGTACTAGACGAAAATAAAACACAAACAAATATATACAAAATATAAAATTTACAAACTAATAACACATCATCCTCTGATTCAACACTTTTAGAATACTGTTTAAGTAAGTCCTCAATTCTTGTTCTGGTAGGTTGTTTTTCTTTTGAGAAGTAAGTACGATAGATGTCACCCGATGCTTCAGTTGAATTAATAGGGGCCGAAACTCCATGGTCCATTATACCCAGTACCAAAGCAACATCTCGTCTGGTGAACGCAACCGGTACACCTGAAACAATTAAAATATTTAGTTATCATCAACAATATAGGCTTCAACTTATTTCTCTTTGGGCCTGAAATGAATTCATTTCAGGTCTACCGAGGGCCTGAAGTAAATTCACTTCAGGCCCTCGGTAGGCCTGAAATAAAATCATTTCAGGCCTACCGAGGGCCTGAAGTGAATTTCACCTTAAATTCACTCATTTAAATTGATCAAATATCAATCATTTAATGTCAACTATATCCAAGTTTTATCTTACTATAGATATTGTTTATAATTCATAATTAAAACTATTACCTGGGAATTTAAAAACTTGCGAGGTTGAATCCCAACTTTCAAATATATTAACCAAAATTCCCCGGATATGCTGCAATTCTTGAATGTCCAAGAAAATACTGAAGGGCGACTCTTTGATTTTCGCAATGTGTTGATCATTTAAAATTTCAAATGCTTCAACAAAATGTTTAAAATGGCCTAAAACACTGCACCAATGTAATTTTTTCCCAAACTCATCTGAACCCTACAGTTTTTATACATTACAAATTTATTTAGCAAAAATAAGTATAAACAATATCACAAGCAGTGTTTATTCAGAAAAAATAAGTATAAACAATATCACATACCTTGGTGATTAATGCCAATGAAGAAGACGATGAACCACCCACAGACCTTTTTCCTGTCATTATGATGAAAATCAACCCTGCAGAAATCCTAAATCCTACTTTGATAGTGCCGAGCAGTATCAACTTCAACGTTAACACTTCAAGCCGCCTCAGGATCACACACTACCACTTTCCTGTATAGGAGCCTAGGTTTTGGTTGGGCGGAGGGATTCGAGGGAGTAGCAAGCGACTAAAGCACAACTAGGGCACGCACAATGTCCTCCTTCAACAATACCATTTACGTTGTTGCGATGAGAGAGAGAATGGCTAAAAATTCTACTACCTTGCCATCCGAACCACATATTATTATTTTACTGCAAAAGTGGTTCGGATGTCTCGAAAATGGGAATGGAAAAGGTATTTTGTGGCGCCAAGGGTATAATAGGAAGTTCACTTAAAGGGCTGCGCCCTTTGGTAAAATAGAAACCATGGGACGCCCTTTGGTAATTTCGAATTGTTACGTACGTCCTTTGGTAATTTCGAATTGTTACGTACGCCCTTTGGTAAATTGTCGTACTATAAATAATATCAATTACCGATATCAAAATCGAATCAAATTCGGAAAAACCAACTAAAAATTTATTCACCCTCAAACATTCTCAGAATCCTTGATTTAAAGTTGGAATCTAGCTCAAAATTTCCTAAAAATCACTGTCCCAAATTATACGGTAGTTGACGATGATAAACAAGTTGGCACGCAACTCCGATATGATATAGGGTTCAACGGCTCCTCTCAAGATCGTAATAATATTTTAAAATTTTAGTATCGAATTATCGATAGAAAATTAGGTCACAGACTTTCTGAATATATAATCAATTTTGAATTTTGACAATAAAAACGGCAAACATTTGAATGTGAATGCGGTAAGATTTAGTTGAAGAGAGAAAGTAAGAAGATTAGATGGGCCATCATTGTTATTTTAAATCTTAATTATTTATAAAATAATTAATTATTTTTACATAGACTTTAAGTCCTAATCATTAAAGAAGACAGTTGATTATTTACACTTTATCTCTTAGTTTTCAAAACACAATTAATTTAAAGAAAAATATTTTTGTAATTTATCTATTTATTTTTTATTATAGAATTGATGATATTAAATCATCTGAGATGAATTATTTATTTTTTGCTTAGAAAATAATTAATTATATATTATCCAAAATAACAATTTTACTAGATTACCCTGCCCTAGAGCCGGCCCAATGTCAAATTAGTCACATACATTTTACAAAAGCAAAAGTCGTCCATTGACCAATTAACTTTGTACAAGAGATCTACGAGTGGTGAAACAACAGTAACACTGTGATTTACACGTGGATTAGGATTGTAAAAATCATAATTAGTAAATAATATTAAATAACAATATTTTTATAAATAAAAATGAGTTTAAACTAGATGTTATTTTAATGATAAATAAAAATGATATTTTTTTGATTTTTATCCAATATAAAATTAGTTATTTACAAAAAAATGGATTATATTGTGTGAAAATTACCAATATATATTTTGTAAAAAAAAAAGAATATTTAAATTGTTCTATCGCCTTGGTTTTTTTCCTGAACGGCTTACCATTTGCAATGAAAAAATTGAGGAATGAGGCTGGTGGCGTCGTGTGGATAAAGCATGGTGCAGCCGACCAATCGGAACGCGAAGAAGCCCAACTCTCGATATCTCATATCTGCTGCTACTTTCCCTGCCACATCTATGGCGCGCCCATGCGATCGTTTTGGTCCCACTTGGAGTCGCCGCCCCGGATCCATTACTTTATCTCGGCTGATGGCTCATCCGCCCCAGGAAGAGGGGTCGCTCGGTGTAGCGGACGCGGAGGCATCTACCGCGAGCCGAGGCTTCCCTTTGCCTTCTCAATCTTATTGGAGTCCACATTTTTTCAGAAGAGACAATGGCAGCTACAAGCGGCATCGCCATAGCCTTTCCAGGCACCGCGGCCACAAAGGCTGAGCCTTTCCATGGCAACAGGACGTCCAAGTCTACAGCGTTGCCTGTCGCTTCTGGAACCTCCTTGCTTTGGTCTATGGTCGGCCGGAGAGGCTCTGTGCGCCATAGACTGCGATGCGAGGCTCTGGTGGATCACGAAGAGAAGGCAGCGGCCGCTATCTCCGCCCTTGAACAGTTGAAGCTGTCTGCCGACCGTAAGTTTTAGGGCAAAAAAGAGAAACTTTTCCTTGAAAAAAAATCATTTCTTGATTTTTCAACACCCAAGTTTTGATCTTGCAAAATTTACTCACTGCAGATTACGTTTGCAATAAATACTTCATTTGTGTTTATATCCATCTATGTAGTTTTGAATATAAATCGACAATGTCTCTTCTTAATACTTTTTATTTCCCAATCAAGCCATGATGCGAAATACAACTTTGCTAAATACTATCTCTCAGCTAAATACTATATTAAGATTCAATGGAATGATCACTTAACTCGAAAACTTATGCACTTAGCTGTTAGATTTATGAAGATTCAGAGCTATATGTTTGTGATCTTACAAATAGCAACTGTATATCTGCATTTGTGAGCGTGCTCAGACCAGAGATTAATGTGATCTTCAGCAAGTTGTGGGGTTAAATTTCCTAATGTGCATCCTTACTTAGATGGTCAAAGTTGTCCACTTTGATCTTCATAAACCTACTACTTATCCAGCTTCGTATTGGCATTTGGCAGTGTGAAGTTTTCCTTTTCCATGAAGCAAAATAACTTGCAACCTATTAGCCACATTTCGCCAATGCAATCAACCAAACTAGCTTTTTGAAAACCTAGTCTATACCCATCTAATTCGTGTGGTGTAGATGCATCAATTTTTCCCTGCTTGGAGTCTAATTAGATTGTATGAGATAAAGGAACTGAAAGTTGTTAAGATACTAGTTTTCTCTCATTTTACATGTTTGCTTGCAATCAGACTATCTTTATCTCCCTTAATTGGTTAAGGTTGCTGTATTACTATGCTTTGGTCTGACTCTTCTCAGGCTATATGAAGGAAAGAAGCAGCATCATCGTTATCGGTCTAAGTGTTCATACTGCTCCAGTGGAGATGCGAGAAAAGCTTGCCATTCCTGAGGCACAATGGCCTCATGCTATCGGTGAGCTGTGTAAGTTGAATCATATAGAAGAAGCTGCAGTTCTCAGCACCTGTAACAGAATGGAAATTTATGTGGTTGCTCTTTCTTGGCACCGTGGAATTAGGGAAGTAACAGAGTGGATGTCTAAGGTAACTATTTTGTTGCCTTGCAATTTGAATATGATATTTCAGTATAGAATGATGAAATGCAGATTTCATTTGTGCAATGTGAAGCAAAAAAAAAAAAGGCATTTCACCAGGTGCCAATCAAATTCTTATCTGTCTTTCATATTTTGTCTGCAGACAAGTGGGATTCCAGTTTCAGAACTAAGAGAACATATCTTCATGCTTCGCGATTGTGATGCCACCAGGCATTTGTTTGAGGTATCGGCTGGACTCGACTCTCTGGTACTAGGAGAAGGGCAGATCCTTGCACAAGTAAAACAAGTTGTAAGGGTTGGTCAAGTCAGTGGAGGATTGGGGAAAAACATAGACAGAATGTTTAAGGATGCCATAACAGCCGGAAAGAGAGTACGCAGTGAGACAAACATAGCCTCTGGTGCAGTTTCCGTAAGCTCAGCGGCTGTCGAACTGGCCTTCATGAAGCTCCCCAAACCCCATGGTGAGTCTGCTCGAATGCTGGTGGTAGGGGCTGGTAAAATGGGGAAGCTTGTCATCAAACATTTGGCTGCTAAAGGGTGCAAAAAGGTAGTGGTCGTGAACAGGTCAGTGGAAAGAGTTGAAGCAATTCGCGAGGAGCTCAAAGATATCAAAATTATCTACAGACCTTTCACTGAAATGCACTCATCTGCTGCTGAATCCGATGTGGTGTTCACAAGCACAGCATCAGACGTTCCACTATTCCTGAAAGAAGATGCAGAAGTTCTTCCTCCTGTGAGCGACGATGTTGGGGGTGTAAGACTCTTTGTCGACATTTCTGTCCCCAGGAATGTTGGTTCTTGCGTCTCAAAGCTTGAGCACGCACAAGTCTACAATGTCGATGACCTCAAGGAGGTTGTTGAAGCTAACAAGGAAGACCGGTTGAGGAAGGCAATGGAAGCCCAGGCATTAATCACACAAGAGCTCAAGAAGTTCGAAGCATGGAGGGATTCTCTGGAGACTGTCCCGACCATCAAGAAGCTAAGATCTTATGCCGATAGAATTAGGTCCTTGGAGCTTGAGAAATGCCTACAAAAGGTTGGTGAAGACGCGCTGACGAAGAAAATGAGAAAGGCCATTGATGATCTCAGCACAGGTATAGTTAACAAGCTTCTTCATGGACCATTGCAGCATCTGAGATGTGATGGCAGTGACTGCAGGACCCTCGATGAGACCCTTGAAAACATGCATGCTCTCAACCGGATGTTTAGTCTGGACATGGAGAAATCAGTCCTGGAGCAGAAGATCAAAGCAAAGGTAGAGAAAATTCAGGCCTGAGTACTTGCTAAAAAAATGTACAGAGAAGTTGATAGATTTCGGCTTTTGGTCACTTTCTTTGAACATTCTACACTATCCGATCCGAACAACAGAAGAACCATCTCAGCCATTTAATCAAGAAATGATGAACACTTGTGTCAGTTTCTTATAGAGATTAGCTGATAGTTTTGATATTGTATGTATCCTATAACGGCTGGAGTTATGTGATTGGTGTCGTTGCTGCAAGAACTGTTATGATATATCTGATTGTATGATTATGTTGGTAAATTATATACTAAATTCCTCTTGACGTTACCAATGATATGGCCAAGTTGATGTGCATGCTCTTTGTCATCTCTTCTTTGTAACTACTAACTAAGCACTACTGCTCTCTGGCCTGGGCCTAGCTGCAAAAGGTGTTTTTCCTATGTGTTTTAAATATTATCAACTTTCAATGCTAGACATCAGTTGATTAATTTTGAAAATAGATGATTTTTTCTCTGATTTTTTTATCTAGTAAATCTGAAATACAATTTATACTTAGAAAATCTGAAACACAATTTATACTTTAAGTCAATTTTTTTCGTGATATATATTCCATTTGAAATTCCAACTCTATTTCTTTTGTTGCTTCTCTAAGCACTTGTGATAAATCTTAAAAATGATTATAAAAGCTTAAATTTACTCAGCTTTTTAATCTAACACATTTAGAAGGCACCCTCTAAAATATTTATTATATTTGAAATTCAAACTCTCACACACACACACACACTCACTCACTCACTCTCTCTCTCTCTCTCTCTCTCTCTCTCTCTCTCTCTCTCTCTCTATATATAAAAAAAAATATATATATATATATACTACGCACGTCTCACACACAGTATTTTTAAATCGATTTTTTTTAGATGCACACGGGGTGTTAGCTTGGACACCCATGGCAAGCGCTCATCATAGACGCCAGGCTAACACTTATCTTGCATACTGCATAGTGCACAACTATGCACGCATAGGATATCAGCTAAGTTTTTATTTGTTTATTAAAATTTTTTTAGCTAAAAAAGTATTTATTTTTATTTTTAAGATTTGGGTTTAGTGTTTAAGATATAGTATTAATTGTGTAAATTTTCACAGAATTATCAGTCGACTGGTCCTCTGCACTAGTCGACTAGCACTAATCTGTTCCAAATTTTAGTCTTTTGAGCTGAATTTCATAAATACATCAAAAAATTTAAAAAATCATGAAATTTTACAAATATATTTCTTTTTATATCCTTTAACAGGAAAAAATATATTTTCATGAAAAATCAAAATGTTTTAACTTTTTGTCCAAAACTCAAAATTTTTAAAAACCTTCAATTTTGTATCAAGTTTAAGCCCAAGTTTTGAAACTATATGTTTTTCAAATCAATGCACCAGCAAATAAAATATAAAATTATTTTTAAAACATTTAAAATATCCAATTATGATCTATGGGCAAGATGTCCATTAATTAAATATTTACTTTCCCCATAATTGGTCTATCATTACTAAATTGATATATTTAATAACTCATCAAAAATGTCATAAGCACAAGTGAATTATTTGTATCATCCCAACATATGTATAAATAAAAATCATAAACCAAGTCATTATGAGATGTAATAAAGGTAATCTCTACTTAGCCCATTTGATCATGAATTGTTATTTGGCTAAGTGCTCCCCCTTAAGGTCTCAAGTCAACCATTTTTTAAAAATTTACATTTTAGTATTCCTAAATCGTCTAACCTTTGAAGATTGACTTTGACACCCAATAGAGATTCTTCCTAATTGGGTTAACCAAATATTTCTTGGGGATCCATTCTCTATCTAGGGTCTTGATTTTTTGTTGACCCCTAGCAAGCAAGCAATGGTAAGCTTTTTCATTGTTTGGTTGACCATATTCTAGCTCCGTTTTCTTGAAGCTTGCTCTTTGACTCCTAATGATCATATCTAGAGTGTTAGAGCCGATTTTAAATTTCCTAAGGGTCTTAGTAAGATTATCCACCTTTTCCCTTAATTCTTTATTTTCCTCTTCTAAATATGAATCACTTATACTAGAAGAAGAGGATGCATGCATACCATCTCTAAGAGTCATAGATTCTAGTGTTTCATTAAGCATGCAAATCACATTTTTCAAACATTTAATTTTTTTCTAGCTTTAAATAAATCATCATTTGTGTTAGAAATTATTTTAACTAAAGTAGTAGTCGGTAGATTATATACCTCACTTACCGAGACGTCCAAATCCGAAGTTTGTCCTCCCCCTTCACTTGAGCTCCCTTCATCTTCACTTGACCTCTTCTCTTATTCAACTTCGGATGACGTAGAGACAATGTCTTCAATTCCGATTAGAGCAAAATGTGACACATGGTGTTCTTCCTCTTCCGATGATAAATGATCATCCCATGTTGTCTTTAAAATTTGGGCATTCTTGCCATTTTCTTTTGTTTTCTTCTTTTCTTCCTTCTTTTTTCAAAAGGGGACAATCATCCCTTATGTGTCTTTCCTCTTGGCAATTGTAGCATATTCACCTCCTACTCGAGTGGTTCATTCTCTTGATCCCTAGGCACTTTAAAATCATTTTTCATAATTAACATTATATCAAAATCGATATCGAAAAATACCTCCATCATTCTCTTCCACCAAGAAAATTCTCCTTCAAATTTGGATGGTTGGATGTACGAGCTGGCCATTTTGATGAATTTGCTGTTGGGGCAATCTATGGTCCGGAGTGACCATGTATTTTGATGTTTGGGCAAAGGGTTTAAGTTATGTTCACCCTTGTGTTTGATATGTGTATTTGAGTGTGCAGGTTTGCAGGATACACATGGACTTAGCTGGATGGCTTCGGGTCCGGTGAAGGATGACATGAGGAGACGAGCCGCGGGTTCGTATGCATCCGAGGGGCGAGAGCCAAAGTCGAAGAAGACTTGAAGGCAACAGGTCGAGGCTGCTGGAAGCAGGAACGATGAGCCGAGGAAAGCGCACTTCGAGGCATACACGAAGGATGACATGAGGATGAGCCGCGGGTTCGTATGCATCCTAGGGGCGAGAGCTAAAGTCGAAGAAGGCTTGAAGGCAACAGGTCGAGGCTGCTGGATGAAGAGTCAGTTGAGTCGTGAGGGTCTGAGTGTTGAGAGAATTGTACTCGGGAAGGGAAACCCTAGGTTTAGGGGTAGAGCAGTCAACTAGTGCTCGGATTAGTCGACTGATGAAGTGCACAGAAAGATCAGTCGACTGATCTTAGGTGCAATCGACTGGTATTCAAACGTTGGGCTGTAACGTTCGAATACTAGGTGGACCAGTCGACTGGTGCTTGGACCAGTCGACTAGTAACGATTATTTTCAGCTGTGACCTCTATTTAAGAGAGCTCGGTTTGGCTGAGCAGAGGTTGACGAAATAAGCTTGGTTAGAGCTTATTAGTAGTCTCCTAGTGCTCAGGTATTGTCGGGAGTTTGTGGCGAGGTTTCTCAACCCACAAGGAGAGACAAGAGCTAGCCGGAGGTCTTCCGGGGACTCATCCACCGACGGATCAAGATGTTCCATCTTACGGACGGCCGTGGAGTAGGAGCTGTATCTCCGAACCACGTAAACGGTTTGTGTTAGCGTTTGTTTACTCGTGTTATTAGTATTTCTGCTTGCGCACGCTCACATTGTAGGAAGAGAACCACGATCGAAGTGGGTGATCGGCTATTCACCCTCCTCTAGCCGAGCTATCGATCCCAGAGGTCGCTCGTCTACGGATTAACTGCCGGGAGAGCAAAAAGCTAGAGGAAATGGCGCATGAAGAACGCTTAGGGGACGACATTAACATTCCACCTCCTTACGACTGAGAGAGTTTCGATTATTGGAGGATGCAGATAGAGGTATGGTTCAACATGGATTGAGATTTAATGATCGCGCTAAAATATCCATTTGAAGCCCCAAAAGATAAGCATGGGAAGAAGCCCCGACCAAGATATTGGACCAAGGAGCAACAAATCCAATTAAAGGCAAACGAAAAGGTAATTTCAATATTACTTAATATTTTGCCTAATGATATAATCAATGGTGTGTTAGTGATATAAGAGAAGTGTCCTAAGGCAATCACCTTATGATTGTAATCATTTATTTTAATAAATGAATATTCACTATTTGAGTATACATGTTTGTGTATTTGATTGAGATCTTAAACTCATTTACTGAATGTCCGCAATACAATTCACAGCATGAGAGAATTTGTGATGAATTCACAACTAGTGATTATCTCTACATGTGCAATTGTGAAGTATTGAAATTGTCCCTAGTCGATGAATTGATAAATACGGACACTATCAATTCTGTTGAGACTAGTATGGGTTATTCTCTAATCAGCTGATTCTCACTGGCTGGTGACATTGAGATGTCCGGAGATAAACATGAATGCTAGTTAAGGGAACTAGTTCATTGGAGTGACTGGCTGTAAAACTTCGTATGGTAGTCTACATATAGATATGTCAGTGAAGTTCTTACTGTAGCTTAAGTGCGATGTTCCTTTGACTTCAGTGTTCAAGTCATCTTGGTCATGGAGACTGATACTTTGACATCTTAAGCAAGCGTCTCCAAGGAGGTGTGGACCCAGGATGATTGGGTATAAGCCGAAGTGCCCGAAGATGTTTGAACAACCTACAAAGGATTCACCACTCCTTGCGAGGAGATGTATACCCGAGGCCTATCGTCGGATTGTTACTCGAAGCCTCTGGCCAGAGCATGACATGTTCAGAGTATGAATCTCTTAAATATATGAGAGTAATTAGAATCCGTAGGACGAGAAAACGTTACTTGGGGTAGGTGTGACGTAGTCAGCCTAGTGGGGACTGACACATATAGACCATGTCCTGAACCAAGTGGGTATAAGATGGAATGTGGCACGATTCATTATAGCTGCTGAAGGGTTTCAGAATTGTTTCTGAGGTCAACCGTTGATCTTTCGATTAATTGGGGATCATGATGTACAACTAGGTGCCATTCATGATCGTTCTATAATTAATTGATTAATTATAGACGGCCAACATAAATCGAAAGCCTATTTAGTCACACGCACTACGAGTAATCCGAGGGATTTAAAAATGAGTTGAAAATTGAATTTTCCAATCAAGAGAGATTAAGTTTGGTTGAGCCAAACGATAAGTCGAATCTGAATTTTTCAGAGACGCATCGGAAGCGTAAAATGGCTAAAGTCTTTTGAAGACTTAATAGATGAATTAAATTAGTTTAATTCATTGGGGCTTGACTTGGATGGGCCGGCCAAAGAGGGCCTCCATCCTCTTTGCTTGGCCGGCCACAACAAAGGGAGAGAACCAAGGTTTTGGTTCAATTTATAAAATAAACCAAGTGTGGTTTGTTTTATAAAATTATGGATGATATAAATTTTTATATAATAAACCAAGGTTTGGTTTATTTTTCATGGAAACTAAAATGAACCATGGATTGATTTATTTTATAAAATCAATCACGGATTGATTTACCATGATAAGGAAATTTATTCCATAGGAGAGAAGATTTTTATCATGAATTAAAATATAATTTTAACCATGATATAAAATCAAACTTGGCATGATGGAATAAGTTATTCCATATTTGAGAGGCTTGATGGTTGAGAGACCACTATATAAAGGACCCAAGGCAAGGCTTGGGTGTGAATCATAGAGATGAAGGCATAGACTCTCTCCCTCTCTTTCTCTCCTTCTCTTCTCCCCTTCTTGCTATGCGCCAACCAGCCCCAAGAAGGAGCACCAGCCGGCCATCCTTTTGTGGTTAGTCTTCCGACTTCTCTCTTGGTTTTTCTTGTCGCGTTCTCGGAGATTCTAGTAGTTCTCGAGAACACGAAACTCGTGGCTTTGCGAAGTCATCCCGAAGATACTCGGCGTGAACGCGAATAGAGGCAGAGCTTCTAAGGGACGCTTACGGTTGGATCTCGTCCCTTCCTTCGAGTTACGCGAGGTAATAGTAAATTAGTTTATGTTTCTGCAAAATTTTAAATATATGATCATGTCTACACAAGATAAAATTGCATGCTTAGATGTGTGATTAAATGATTTAGAGAAATTATTTATGCTAAACCTTCCGCTGCACGTAATTAATTTTGAAATTACGAACCCGCATCCATGTCAACATGCACCTGTACCCAACATGGTGTAGGTGAATATAAAAATGTGTACGAATTATGGAGCAAGATGTTAGCGCTTTATGAAAACCCTACATAAGCTCAAGTAGTGGGAGAGCCCAAGGAAATGAGCTTAATGGTCCAAGAAGAGGAAAAAGACCAATCAGTTGAGGAAAGAAGCTCAACATCCGAAGAGGAGGAGAAAGAAGAAAAAGATTCATCCATCTCCTCAAGTGAAGTGTCACAAGAAATTGAAGAACCATCCACTTCATCAAAGGGGGAAGAAAAAGTCTTCACTTCAAGGATTGAGGGGGAGGAGAGACCATCCTGAATACCGGAGCAAGAAGAAGTTTCCACCTTCACCAAAGCAAAGTCGAAGGACCACATTATTTGCTTTGGGTGTAATGAAAAGGGACACTATAAGGACAAGTGTCCAACGGGTAAGAAAAAGGAGGTAAACCCTAAACCCAAGTCAATTCCTTTAAAATCTAACATGGGTTGTAGGGAAAAGAAGGAGAAGAAACACATTAGGTGTTTCACGTGTGGTGAGCTAGGACACTACCACACCAAATGCTTAAGGAAAGGAGAATTCAAGAAATTGGAGCATTTGAGGAAGTGGGAGAAGAAGGAGAAGAAGAAAAGCTCACATCAAGGGGGAGCTACAAGGATAAGGGAGGTAATCCCTAACTTTAAGTTGAAATGTAATTCAAATTTAAACTCCTCCATGTATGTCAGAAATAATGAAAAATATTTACCCATGCATAGTTTTGGTTTTAGATATCATGATAAAAATAGGGTTAATGTTGCATATCAAAACCCTAGGGAATTCTTGCATCATGATAAACCTAAAACCTTTAAACTTAAGGACCAAGACATTAATCCCAAGAAAGAGAGACACATGTCTAGGCAAATGGGTAGGTCTAGGAATTTCCAAGGTGGACATGTTGATTCTAGGTTTAAGAACCTAGAAAGGGAAAATCAAGCTTTAAGGGCAAAGCTTGATAAATTAGGGGAAACCCTAGATAGATTCACTATTGGATTTAAGGGTTTAGGTATGGTGTTGGGTGGTCAAAACCCAACAATGATAGATCGGGTTTAGGATACCGATCTAAGTTCTCCGATGCCAATAAAAAGAAATATGCTAGGGTAGCATATAACTATGGCAAGGAGGAGAAGTCTAAGAATGGCAAGGTAAAGTCATTTAAAGGGAAGAAGAAGAACTTAACGAAGGACAAGGTGTCCAAAGTTAAGAAAGTTAAGGTTGTAGGCCAATTGTCACCGGAGGTACACCGATGTGGCCTAGTGTTTGTTGAGTTACCTAGGGAGGTGGCTAAGGCTAAGAGCTTAAGGGGGAGCTCTAGGAGTCAAGTTGGGACCCATGGTCTATGGATCTCGGGAGGTGATGGACCCGAACTAGGTGTCACGAATGTGGGTCTCAAAATTTAGATATGTGTAAAGCTAGAAACCCTTTTTGCTAGCAAAAATGAAAACGTAGTAAAGGGGCCACAGGTCGTATTTTTCTTAGGGCTAGTTGAGATTGTCTGATTCGAGCTCGAGTTTATGTGTCGTCGAATATTTTTGGGTTTCAAGTAAAAATTGGGATTGGTTTCAATTATAAATGAAAATGCAATGAAAAGAAAGGTAACTTTACTTAATGAACTAAACGAAGTAGTGACAACTAATGAACTCCACCAATGGAAAACCTAATTAACCAAGGCAACTTAACTGAATTTGGAAAACAAATCTGATTTTAATTGTAAACCAAATGCTAAGCAAAGGAATCAAAACAATGATGACATTTTCGATTAGCACTGATGCAACAAAACTTGCTTCAGAATTCAAACTTAAAACCAACAAAACACAAGCTAGCTTCACTTCAGGGATTTAAACTCAAAGCGAACTAATGTGAAACAAGTTGTAATCAGTGGCTGAATCTTCGGTTGATACTCATGCAGAATATAATAACCTAATTGTAGAAATGAAAACTAAACTTGATACAAGCTTGATGCAAAACTAACTGGTTCAAATTGCAATGGAACTGCAAGGCCGAAACTTCACTGATGCAAACTGCAGAAATGCACACTAGAATGCAGAAAGCAGGATTGAAAGTCAAAAATAAATTGGAAGTCAAACAAGGATTCAAAGCTGAACTCAAGTGCAGAAATGGAGATCAGAATTCAGGCACAAACCGAATACCAATGGATGTTGCTATCAAGTGTAGTAATTCACTAAAATTGAGCTTACTTGGTACCAATCAATGTCTGAATCTTTACTCGATACAAGGCAACATCTAATAACTTGGTACACGGGCAATTAAGTTGAGTTTCAGAAACAAATATTATGCAGAATTAAACACTAAATTGCAGAAATGGAAACTGAAGCACTGCCGAAGGGAAACTGATACAAAAGCAACTTGATTAGCAGAAATAACAGCTGATACGCAACAAATGAAACCAAATGCAATGTAACTGAAGCAAATTGCAATGTAAATTCAGAGGAAAAACTAAGGTTCAAACTCAATTCAGAAAAACTAAGTGATACGCAGGTAAACAAAGCTGATACGCAGGAATTGATACCAAATTCAGAATTGATTCAAAGCGAAGCAAGCTGATCTAAATTCACTTGTTCATTACTCAAACAATCTAGCTAATAAGAGTGCTGAATTGAAACTCTAGTTAAGGAAGAAACTATTCAGAAACAAAAACTAAGGCAGTTGATACAAATTCAGAAATGAAACAACTTGCAGAAATCGAAATTACAGCTAAAACAGCAGAAATGCATTAAGAAACTAAGCCTCGATCCATCCCTTAGCTCAAGATCTCCTTGCCGTCACACAAGAGCAAGCCAAGAACCCCTTCAGCTCCGCAGATCAATGGAAAAATGGCCTCAATATCGACTCTGCTCACAGACTGCACCCGGCTAACGAAAACCTTTCCGATCTCTTCGATCTTGCGATGTAGAAGTACGATGAAGATTTGGTGATGATCAGAGTACTCCAGAGGACCCTCCAGATAGCTCCGATAGAAGAAAACGGCACAAAATCGCGATCCAATCGATCGGATCACAGAGTTGACGAAACCCTCAATCAAACTCTGTTCTGGTGCAAATCCAAGCTAGAATCTCCATGGAAGCTTCTTCCCAATGACCCAGATCATGGTCCAATGTCGAAATCGAGGTGGCCACGCCTTCAGATGAAAAAAACTACAGTAGAAATGAAGAACAATCGAAGAAACTCGAAGAACTCGGTGAAGACGCGACACCGATCGGGATTTGAATGGCAGTTTATATAGTTTAGCAATGGACGGTCTAGATTAACTCAACTCCATCCAACGGTTGATCTTTATCCAATCTGATCCAAAACTCTCAGATGTTGATCAAAGGTCAGGATCTGTCTCTCAGTGGCTCAGATCTTCCAAATTTGCAACAGATGGCTCAAATCAAGCTGATCTTTGAACGGACGGTCTAGTCCCCTCTGATCTTGATCTAACGGCTAGATGATCTCTGATTTACCCCTAAACTTTCAAATCTCATTATGAAGGTCAGATCTACCTTTCATTAACTGGGATCCATCTAATTTGCCCTGGATGATCCAGATCTGCTTATCTTCTGAATGGATGGCTCACAGTTCTGACCAATCTTGACCTCGGTCCATGATCCTTTCAAAGCCTACAAACATAGATCAACAATTTAGTGGCAAAATAATTCCAATGTATCAAGATTTACAATAAAGCTCAAAATAGAATAGAATCATGGAACCTAGGATAATTCACTATTAAACAAGTAAAATATGGGTCAAATTTGGATTTTAGCATCTAAAATGATCAACAAAATGATACCTATCAACTCCCCCACACTTAAGCTTGAGCGTCCCGCGAAAATTACTAAGTATGTATCCCTTAAACTCTTTCCAAGCATAATTAGAAGCAAGTGAAAAGAAATTACCTAAGGTTGTCAATTCTCAAAAATCTAAGCTCTATGGATTAGTATCTCGTCCTTAAATCAACAACTTAGCATTTTCATCCTTTATGATTCATTGAGATGAATTTAACTCACTAGCCTTTCAAGGGAAATTTTTAGTGGCTCTCTTTTTGTGTTCTAAGATTATGATGAAAGTGGAGCTCACTCAAACACAAATATTTTTTGCACTACCATAGGCTTGCTTGTTATCTATTCTCCACCATTATTCATGATTAGGATTCACATCTACAAAAACAAGGGAAAAAACATAGAAAATGGTAAGAATGGAGTGAAAGCCAAGAAAATAGAAAAATTGATGAAGTGGGAAACTTGGTTGCTCAAGAATATTTCTAATGCACTTTGCTTCTCTTTACAGTCCTCTAGTGAAGTCAAAAGTGTGGTGGAGTAAGAATTTGGATAATGCCTTTGATTTGGATGAAGAAACTCCATTGGTCTCAATGTGCCAACACTTCAATTGCGTGCCATTTTGTTTCCTTCTCTTTTCTCATAGTTTTTTTTTCTCTTCTTTCTTTCTCTCTAGTAAAGTCAGAATGGTAGTGATGCAAGGCTTGGATTTGGATGAGATTTTCTTCACTGATTTCATGGTGCCGAAACTCCAATTGTGTGCCAACTTTGTTTCTTCCTTTTTTTTTTCTCAAACTGTTTCTCTTCTTCTTTTTTTTTCTCTCTGAATTCTTCTAATGGAGCACTTCGAATCAGATTTGTATCAGAGAACTTAAGACATCAAGTAACATAGATGCTCCACATACAATCCTCACTAAACACCTCTTGCAACTCCTCTTTGATACACTTCACCTTCAAGTTGACACACTTCTATTTTTATTCTCTTCTTCTTTTTTTTCTCTGCTTCAGATTTTAGCTCCACGGCATCACTTTCAGACCTTGCAAAACTCTGATTTCTCAAAATAATTAGCATCAATTAGTACTTGCATCAAATGATAGTGGAAGATTTAAGTGTTCCACTCGAAAATGGCTGAGTAGCAAGTCGAATTTCAGCCACTGCACTGCATTTATTTCTTTTCCTGTTCTGTTCTAATCTGGAATTTCAAACAGCCACCTTTTTCTATTTTGATCAGCAGTGGATATACTTGATACAAATTTGATACATTTATGAACTCAGTTCCCTGGATCATAGCCTAGAAAACCCAATTTCAGCTTCCTCTTGATACAAAACTGACTTTATGGCAACATAACTTTCTGATTTTTTTTAGCTGCATTTTCAGCTCACATTCTGAACCTTGCTATCGAGTGGTCTTGTTCTTAATCCTTGCAGCAGCCACATTAGTTTCAGATCAGTTCCTCTGCACTTCAATTACTGAACTGCACAGAATTTTTGCTTCCTCTGTTTTTGGCACAGATTCTCTGCAATTGTCTCAGATTTTCTGTATTTTTCTGCTTCAATTCAGACTTTAGCATGATGTTCCTGATTTCTATAGTAAATAACAGCTGCAATCAGCTTCTAGCAGGGTGGCCAAACAGCTTCTTTTCTTTTTGGCACAGATTTTTCTTAGCTTCAGATTTCTCAGCTTATGTTCAGCTTCTACTCAGCTTCAATTCAAACTTTACAGCCTTCAATTCAGACTTAAGCAGAGTGTTGCTAATCTTAACTTTCATAATTCCAACTTTCCAATTCTTAATCCAAACCATTTGTGATACAAGATTCATTGATCTCAGATTTTTTTCTTGGCACAGATTTTTCTTTTCTTTTGAAATGGCACAGATTTTCTTTTCTTTGTGTGCCATTTTTTTTCTTTTTCATTGCAGATTTTTCCATTGTGTGCCACTTGAATCTTCAAAGTATAATAAGAAATCTAGATCTCCAATTGCTTCCATCCTCTTGCTCATTTTTGACACCAAACTCAACTCAACTTGGCACCTTTTGGCCTCAACTTGAAATAAAATGAATCTTTGATACAAAATAATTCCAAAACACTAGCCACCTCCTCCACACTTGATCTTTTGTCCGTCTCGGGCAAAGTAGCATTAAGAAATATCCCAAACAAACAAGTCCATAGAAGAGTATGGTTAAGAGTAGGAAATAAGGAAAGAAAAATAGAATAAACATGATTATTGCCAAAAATTGACATGGAAAGGTAAACAAATTGATTAGCCTCTATAGATGTGATCCAATCATTGAAATATAGTTTTAAAAGAACCTAAGCAAGTTCTAGAGTACAATTACATGTGTGTATCACAAAAATAAGGCTAATTCCCCACTAGGTAAAAAGAATTCATCTCACTCATCAATCTAGAATCCAATACTAAGGAGTACTCAAGCAACCAAGAATTTTCATCGAATGGCTTAATCCTAAGTTTTGACAACCAAATTTAATTTATTTTCAAGAGATTCTAAAATGACATGAAATCAACCTAGAGGGATACATTTATTCCTACTCATTAAGAAAATTTGCCAAAAGAAATAACACGGTATTTACAATGTCTATTTATTCATTCTATTTTACCTAAGAATTTATTATCAATGATTCAATCCAAAAAGAACAACTACTTCTAAAATATGAAAATGATATATACAATGAAATGTAAGTGTATGAAAAGTAAACTCCCCTTAAGTTGGGTAAATAGCCTCGTTCATGTCTAAACCATCTACCTCAAGCTCCTTTAACTCTTCAAAGTACTTTTTGAGCCAGTGGCCATTGACTTTCCAAATAAAACCGTTAGATACATCTTGAATTTCACAACACCATAAGGAAAAATGTTAGTTACAATAAATGGACCATCCCACCTTGATCTTAACTTACCCCTTATCAATTTGAGTCTTGGTTTGTACAATAATACCTTATCACCAATTTGGAAATCTTTCTTCAAAATGTGCTTGTCATGGAAGTTTTTGGTCTTTTCCTTGTAGATCCTTGAATTTTTCAAATGCTTCTAGCCGAATTTCTTCAAGTTCTTGGAGTTGAAATTTTCTCTCTTCTCCCACCTTGGTAGCATCGAAATTACATGCTTTTACTGCCCAATATGCTTTGTGCTCTATTTCCACGGGGAGATGACAAGCTTTGCCATAGACCAAACGGTGAGGGGACATGCCAATGGGGGTCTTGTACGCAGTTCTGTACGCCCAAAGTGTATCATCTAGCCTTTTGCTCCAATCTTTTCTAGTGGGCCCAACGGTCTTCTCCAAAATGGATTTGATCTCTCTGTTAGAAATTTCAGCCTGTCCATTTGTTTGGGGATGGTAGGATGTAGAGACTTTATGTACAACCCCATATTTTCCAAGTAAAGCCTTCATGTGTTTATTGCAAAAATGAGATCCTTGGTCACTTATTATTGGTCTTGGAATTCCAAACCTGCAGAAAATGTGTGACCTAACAAAGCTAACAACAACACCAGAATCGTCAGTCTTGGAGGGAATGACCTCCACCCATTTTGAAACATAATCCACATCAAGTAAAATATACTGATAACCAAATGATGCAGGAAAAAAGGTCCCATAAAATCTATTCCCCAAACTTCAAAAATCTCACAAAAAAGCATAGTGTTTTGGGGCATCTCATTTCTTGGTCCTATGTTCCCAGTTCGCTAACATCTATCACAATTTTTATAGAACACATATGAATCATGGAATAGGGTGGGTCAATACAATCCACACTCTAACACCTTCCTAGCAGTTCTTTGGGGTCCAAAATGCCCCCCACAAGCTGATGAATGACAAAATGTAAGGACAGAGGCAAACTTATGGTCTGGTACACATCTCCTAATTATTTGATCATCACAAAATTTCTATAAATAAGGATCATCCCACACATAGAATTTTGCATCACTTTTAAGTTTATCTTTTTGAGCTTTAGAAAAGTGTGTAGGAAAAACATGTGCTACCAAAAAATTAACTAGGTCTGCATACCAAGGTGTCTCACCATGTACTGCAAGCAGGTGCTCATCTCTAAAATCATCATCAATGGTGGTAGGAGATCCATCTCCTTCAATTCTGCTTAAATGATCTGCAACTAGGTTTTCCTTGCCACTTCTGTCTCTGATCTCCAGGTCAATTTCTTGGAGCAGGAGCATCCATCTGATCAGTCTAGGTTTAGCATCAGGCTTTTTCAACAAGTATTTTAGAGTTGCATGATCAGAAAAAATAATAACATGTGAGCACAATAAGTAAGATCTGAAATGGTCTAAAGCAAAAACTATGGTAAGAAGCTCCTTCTCAGTGGTAGTGTAGTTTGCTTGGGCGGCATCTAGGGTCTTGGAGGTATAGCATATGACATGAGGTGCTCCCTCTACCCTCTGTGTTAACACAGCCACCACTGCAAAATTAGAGGCATCACACATTAATTCAAATGACAAATTCCAATCAGGTGATTTAATAATAGGAGAAGATGTAAGAGCCTCCCTGAGTCTGTGAAAAGCTTCTTTGCACTTATCATCAAAGCAAAACTCAACATCTTTTTGCAAAAGTTTTGTCAAGGGTCGAGCAATGTCGCTAAAGTCTCTAATAAACCTGCGGTAGAAACCTACATGTCTAAGGAAAGCACGAACGTCCCATATGTAACGCCCCAAAATTCCCATTTTTAGTTCATAAAGTCCTTGAAAGTAGTTAGAAATGTTTTAGAAATATTCTAGATATTTTTAGGAATTTTTAGAATATTTTTATGGAATTTTCCGAGTCCGTTTAGTATTTTAAAAAAAAAATAAAAAGGAAAAAATGGAAAAAACCACTTAAGGGCAGCCGGAGTTCGAACCCGCGACCACCGCGAGACCAAGAGCGCGCGCGACCAGCTGGGCTAGGGTATCAAGCACAGCAAAGGATGGAGAGACCTATATTTAAGGTGTAGTTAGGTTAATCCGCCCCATAAGTATAAATAGAAAATTTAAAGAGAGAAGTTGGGATTTCTCTCAAACCCTTTCGGCCAACACCCTTGCGCCGACCCCTCTCCCTCTCCTCTCTTGTGCGCACGCCACACCAAGCCTAGAGGGCCGGCCAAGGCTTTCTTCCAAGAGATATTCCTATATTCGGGATCTCCGCGACGAGAGGAACGCGTAGGCGCGAAGAATTCGTCGAGATCTCAAGTTTCTTCCGAGCTCTAGACATTAATCTTGGTTGTAAGTCCAAGATATCAATGTAAGTACTGCTCACCTGCAGTAAGAGGCGGTTTTTCCGCGAGAATTTCCTTTAAAAGTTTTTAAAAGAGATATTTCCTTTTTGTTTCAGTTTTTGCATGTAATCTTAGTTCCTTATATGCTTGTATATGTTTGATAAGCACCCTATATGAGATTAGGGACCAAGAAAAGCTATGAGAAAAGAAAAGAGAAGATAAAGATAAGAAAAGAAAAGGCCAAGGCCTTAAGAAATCCCGAAAAGTCAAGACTTAGGGATTTTAGCACGCAAGGTGCTCCAGAAAATGCCAAGGCATTTACAGATAAGAAAGAAAAGAAAGAAAAGCTATTTTATTTTTTTCTAAGACCAGTACCCGGCGTCCAAGGGCGTCGTTAAAGAAATCCAGGTGTCCAATTCCAAGGTCTTGGCCCTGGTAGACCAAGGTCTGCTCTATTAGGATTGGTGGCTCGCTACCCCAACCTTTTAGGGAACGCGCATGAGATGGTACTTACGTCTTCAGTGGATCCAAGTGATTATTATTTTTAAGTATATGCTTTAGCAAAGTTTCCTAAAGTTTCAGAAAGTTTTCAAAAGTTAAAGAATAGCTAAAGTTTCAAGTTGAGCCAAGAAAAGTAAATTGAGATTTATTATTGCTTGAGTATGCATGTTTGAGCTATACATGTTCGTAGTTTTCTTTCAAGCATATTAGTATCTCATATGATGTTCAGTTTGATCTAGAAGCATGTTTGCATATTTCGAGTTCTTGTGAGCTAGATAGTACTTACTAAGCTTTTTGCTTACTAGTTGCATTTCCTCTTATTGCAGATAAAGGTAAAGGCAAGCAATTTTGAAGGAAGACGACGAGGCGGTGCTGAGTAGAGTGTGTGTGGTGGCTGATTATGGAGAGATCTTTGAGACGAGACAATTTAGTTATTTGAATTGCAATGTTTGAGTTTATTCAAATTTCAAGTTCTTGCTTATGGAGATTATAGAGTATTTGAGTTTTGGATAGTTTTACATGCTCAATTTCTTAGAGTAAAGATTCCATGTCATTTCATTTAGCATACATATCCTTATGATTGCATTGGATGAGTAGAAGTGTAAGTAGTTAGAGATATTGATACTTTGTTAGAGAAAAAGGTGTTTGTGCCAAGATAGTATCAATTTCCCTTTGAATCAAGTTTTTATTGCTTAAAAATGTTTAGAAAAGTTGCAATCACATTTCATAATGCATTAGCAAGGTTGTAGAACATGTATTTGGCGTTAGGAATGCATAGGAGTCAAGATTGGTTCAAACTCTATTGTTAAAGTTTATATAAACTTGTTTAGTTTATTTTCTTCCATAAAAGTCCTAAATTCAAGTTTATGGATTCGTTTGATTGGCTAAATTGTTTAGGAAACTGACATAGAGTATAGAAATGGTGTCGTAGTTTGATATGGCTCGAAACTGAATGAATGGTGGACTTAAGAAGCAAGAGCCGAAAACCTGTAATTCTGATTACAGGCGTACCAGTCGACTGCTACGTCACCAGTCGACTGGTACGGGCAGTTTGAGTTGGGCGAGGCAAGCTTCAATGTTTATCATCTTGCGAGCTTTTGAGATAGAAGGGTGATATGTTATTATGCGAGCTTTTGAGATAGAAGGGTGATATGTTATTATGCATGATTGCTTAAGTTAGAATATAATTGTTAGATGAATTTAAAAGTTTAAAAAAAAAGATTTCCGCATTTTTAGTCATGCAAAAGAGTTGAGAAGTAGAGAAAAGTAACGATCCGTCTAAGGTAGAAGAAGGCGGGTCGCTACAGGTGGTATCAGAGCAGTTCCCATTCTCCAGCATCACACACACATCAGCATCAACCTTGCCGTCTTCAAGTAAGAAAGCTTTAAGTTTCAGTTTTTTTTTCTATTGCTCCTTTATTTAATTGCAGTATAGAGAAATGCTTAAGTACTTACTCACATGTGCATAGAACAAGGAAGCATGTTTAATCCCTTAGTATCACGGAATCATGTTTAATCCCTAGAATGGATATTAGATTTCTAAGTAAGAAGACAAGTTTATACCTAGAGATGTAGTAGTGATTTCTTGTTCCTTTATGCATTATTAGATGGCAAGAAGAGGCCGAGCTCCTAATGCTAATAACAGAACTCCAGTTCAAGATAACAGTGAGCCTGGCACAGAACAGCCAAACCTGATGGCAGTCATTGCTCAAATGCAAGCTCAGATTACAGAACAACAGAAGACCATCGCCACACTGATGGCGAATCAGCACCCAGTGCCCCCTACACCACCCACAGCAGGAGTGGGAACTCCAGTGGTGACTGAAGTTCCACCCGTCACACAGGAGACCCCTGCCGTGAACCGAAGACAAGAAGCATACCTCGTCCAGTGGCAGAGGCTGAAACCAGAAAGCTTCTCAGGCACGACTGAGCCCTGGGATGCCCAGGCTTGGTTCAAGACTTTAGAGAGCACGATGGAGCTTCTTGACTGGCCAGAGGTTGAGAAGGTCAAATGTGCCTCTTTCTGCCTAACTGGAGATGCTCGTATGTGGTGGGAGCGAGTCAAGAGTAAGAAGATAGTCAACCAGATGAGCTGGGCAGATTTTGAGCACGAGTTCTATGAGGAATTTTTCCACATGAAGGTTACCAACAAGCACTTCGAGGACTTCATGGAGTTCAGACAGGGTAGCCTACCAGTGGGAGAAGCAGTTGCAAAGTTCAACAGACTAGCTCGCCTCTGCCCAGAGCTAGTCAGCACAGAGAAGGAGCGAGTCAGACTGATGCTTCGCATGCTGAACCCGGAGATAGCACTCAACGTGAACAGCGGGATGCACCGACCCCAGACCAGCGAGGAGTTGGTCAGTAGTGCCCTAATCTCAGAGCACTACCTGAATAGCATCAAGGCACAGCAAGCACAGCAGAAGCCAGTCCTGATTGAGAACAAGACAATAGGAGGCCAGAAGCCTCAGCCAAATAGCCAGAACTGGAAGAACAAGAACCACAAAAGGAAGCAGTGGCCTGGCAGCCAGAAGGGAAAACCAGAGAATAAGCAAGCTAGGTATCCACCTTGTCCTAAGTGTGGGAGAAACCATCCAGGGACATGCCTTTTGGGTGTAACTGGATGCTATGCATGTGGACAAGAGGGACACAGATCCAAAGACTGCCCAAACAAGTTCAAGGTACTTCCTCAGCAGTCCGTACAGTATGGAGGCCAGCCTCAGTTACATTACATGCCTACTATACTGGAGGGACCTCAGATCAGTCAAGGAGGGTTGGAAGCAGCGCCAGTTCCAATCAATGCCAGAGTCTTTTCCCTCACGAAGGAAGAAGCTGCCAGCGCCTCCACGGTCGTAACAGGTCAAATAGTTATTTTTCAGCATTTAGCTACTACACTGTTTGACACTGGGGCGACCCATTCTTTCGTATCAGTATCTTTTGCTAGTAAGTTACAGGTGCCTACAGAGAGTTGGGAGTCTAGATTCCTGACAACTCTCCCTTCAGGGGAAATCATGGAGTCCACCCAGAGGCTCCGGGCTGTGCCAATCAAGATTTCAGACCGAGAGCTATATGTCGATCTGATAGTCCTTGCGATGCAGGACTTCGACATCATACTGGGCATGGATTTCCTCAGTAAGTACAGCGCTTCAGTGGACTGCCGTAGAAGGAAGGTGGTTTTCAGCCCAGAAGGAGAACCACCATTCGAGTTTCAAGGAGCCCCAAGGAGGAAGACTCAGAAATTTCTCTCAGCCTTGGCAGCCCACCAGATGCTAGAGCAAGGGTGTGCTGGTTTTCTTGCACACGTAGTGGACTCAGAAGCAAAGAAAGAACTCAAGCAGGAGGATGTACGGGTAGTCTGTGAATATCCAGAAGTGTTCCCAGAAGAATTACCTGGACTACCTCCCAACCGAGAAGTGGAATTCGAGATCGAGCTAGTGCCCGGTACCGGTCCGGTCTCGAAGGCCCCATATCGTATGTCTCCAGCAGAGTTGAAGGAATTACAAGAGCAACTCCAGGAGCTACTAGACAAGGGCTTCATTCGCCCGAGTCATTCACCCTGGGGAGCTCCTGTACTTTTCGTCAAGAAGAAGGATGGGTCTATGCGTCTGTGCATAGACTACAGAGCTCTGAACAAGGTGACCATCAAGAACAAGTACCCCCTTCCTAGAATAGATGATTTATTTGATCAACTCAAAGGGGCTACAGTGTTCTCGAAGATAGATCTGCGTTCTGGGTATCATCAGCTGAAGGTTAAAGAAAGTGACATTCCCAGGACGGCCTTCAGGACAAGATACGGCCACTACGAATTTGTAGTAATGCCTTTTGGAGTAACCAATGCTCCAGCAGTCTTCATGGAGCTGATGAACCACATCTTCAGGGAGTATCTCGATAAATTCGTCATTGTATTTATTGATGATATTCTCATATACTCACAGACTCCAGAGGACCATGCTACACACTTGAGGATAGTGCTGCAGATCCTTCAGCAGGAGAAGCTCTATGCAAAATTCTCAAAGTGTGAGTTTTGGCTAGATCAGGTGACTTTCCTAGGTCACATTGTATCCAAAGAAGGCATTCAAGTTGATCCAGCCAAGATAGAAGCAGTCAGCAACTGGTGTAACCCAAGAATGCCAGTGAGATCAGAAGCTTCTTAGGCCTGGCAGGATATTACAGAAAATTTGTGGAGGACTTTTCCAGGATAGCCTCTCCACTCACAGCCTTGACCAGAAAGAACAAGAAGTTTGAATGGTCAGATAAATGCGAGCACAGTTTTCTAGAGCTGAAGAAGAGACTGACCAGTGCTCCCATCCTGACTGTTCCAGAGAGTGACAAGGCCTTTGACATCTACAGTGATGCATCCAAGATGGGCCTTGGAGCTGTCCTCATGCAAGATGGTAGAGTAATAGCATATGCCTCCAGACAGCTCAAGGACTATGAGAAGAATTACCCTACCCACGACCTTGAGCTAGCAGCTGTGGTTTTTGCACTGAAGCTTTGGAGACACTACCTGTATGGAGTGCAGTGCAGGATCTTCACAGACCATCAGAGTTTGAAGTACTTCTTCACTCAGAAGGACCTGAATATGAGGCAGCGCAGGTGGCTAGAGTTGGTCAAGGATTATGACTGTGAAATCCTCTACCACCCAGGTAAAGCTAATAAAGTGGCAGATGCACTGAGCAGAAAATCCTGTGCAGCACTGATGTCCCTATCATCACTGTCTCTACCACTTCAGAAGGAAATAAAGGATTTTGGAGTCGAGGTAATAATTGGGCAACTTTCTGCATTGACTCTAGAGTCAACCCTGCTTAAAGATATACAAGAAAAGCAAGATCAAGACTCAGAAATCCAGAAGATCAAGCAGGGGATCCAAGAGGCAGAAAATTCAGAGTTTCGAGTATCAGATAGTGGCATCCTCTATTTTGGAGACCGCCTTTGCGTCCCCAATGATGAGGAACTAAGAAAGAATATTTTAGAAGAAGCCCACAGTACCCCGTACTCTATGCATCCTGGTTCTACTAAGATGTATCAAGATTTAAAGAAAGGATTCTGGTGGTCTGGACTCAAGCGAGACGTGGCCAGATATATCAGTACCTGCTTGACCTGCCAGAGAGTCAAAGCAGAGCACCAGAGACCAGGAGGAGTTCTACAGCCACTTCCCATTCCAGAGTGGAAGTGGGAAGAAATATCCATGGACTTTATCACAGGTCTTCCAAGAACCACCCATGGACATGATGCAATTTGGGTGATAGTGGACAGGTTGACCAAGTCTGCCCACTTCCTAGCCATCAAGTTATCGCATTCGGTAGAGCAGTTAGCACAGCTGTACGTGAGAGAAGTAATCAGGCTTCACGGAGTTCCGAAGTCGATCGTGTCTGACAGAGATGGGCGATTCACCTCCCATTTTTGGAAGTGTGTTCAGGACGCCCTAGGCACCAGACTTCAGTTCAGCACAGCTTTCCATCCCCAGACAGATGGACAAACAGAGAGAGTAAATCAGATTTTAGAAGACATGCTCAGGGCTTGTGCATTGGACTTTAAAGGTAGTTGGTGCAAATTTCTGTGCTTAGCTGAGTTTGCCTACAACAATAGCTATCAGGCCACCATCAGGATGGCACCTTATGAGGCATTATATGGCAGGAAATGTAGATCACCCATATGTTGGCAAGAAGCTGGTGAGGAGAAAGAGATGGAGTCAGGACTAGGCAGCCAGACTGAGCTTATAGATGAGACCGCTCAGGCTATCCAGACGATCCGCCAGAGGATTGAGACTGCCCAGAGTAGACAGAAAAGTTATGCTGACACACGCCGCAGGCCACTTGAATTCCAAGTTGGAGATTCAGTATTTCTCAAGGTCGCTCCCATGAAGGGAGTGGTGAGATTTGGCAAGAAGGGCAAGCTAAGTCCTCGCTACATAGGACCCTACAAGATCATAAAGAGGGTTGGTAAGGTAGCATATGAGCTGGACTTACCAGAGGATATGTCAGCTATCCACAGTACCTTTCATGTCTCTATGCTGAAGAAGTGTATTCACGACCCTAGCCAAGTGATTCAGCCTCAGTCAGTACAGATCCAAGAAGATCTTAGTTATGAGAGCAGACCGACACAGATAGTGGACAAAGCAGTTAAGAGATTAAGAAACAAAGAAGTGCCACTAGTGAAGGTCATCTGGCAGAATCAAAAGCATGAAGAGGCTACTTGGGAACGTGAGGACAGCATGAGAGAGAGATATCCAGAATTATTCTAAGTTCGAGGACGAACTTTTCATAAGGTATGGGGGATTGTAACGCCCCAAAATTCCCATTTTTAGTTCATAAAGTCCTTGAAAGTATTTAGAAATGGTTTAGAAATATTCTAGATATTTTTAGGAATTTTTAGAATATTTTTATGGAATTTTCCGAGTCCGTTTAGTATTTTAAAAAAAAAAAAAAAAGGAAAAAATGGAAAAAACCACTTAAGGGCAGCCGGAGTTCGAACCCGCGACCACCGCGAGACCAAGAGCGCGCGCGACCAGCTGGGCTAGGGTATCAAGCACAGAAAGGAGGAGAGACCTATATTTAAGGTGTAGTTAGGTTAATCCGCCCCATAAGTATAAATAGAAATTTAAAGAGAGAAGTTGGATTTCTCTCAAACCCTTTCCCAACACCCTTGCGCCGACCCCTCTCCCTCTCCTCTCTTGTGCGCACGCCACACCAAGCCTAGAGGGCCGGCCAAGGCTTTCTTCCAAGAGATATTCCTATATTCGGGATCCCGCGACGAGAGGAACGCGTAGGCGCGAAGAATTCGTCGAGATCTCAAGTTTCTTCCGAGCTCTAGACATTAATCTTGGTTGTAAGTCCAAGATATCAATGTAAGTACTGCTCACCTGCAGTAAGAGGCGGTTTTTCCGCGAGAATTTCCTTTAAAAGTTTTTAAAAGAGATATTTCCTTTTTGTTTCAGTTTTTGCATGTAATCTTAGTTCTTATATGCTTGTATATGTTTGATAAGCACCCTATATGAGATTAGGGACCAAGAAAAGCTATGAGAAAAGAAAAGAGAAGATAAAGATAAGAAAAGAAAAGGCCAAGGCCTTAAGAAATCCCGAAAAGTCAAGACTTAGGGATTTTAGCACGCAAGGTGCTCCAGAAAATGCCAAGGCATTTACAGATAAGAAAGAAAAGAAAGAAAAGCTATTTTATTTTCTAAGGCCAGTACCCGGCGTCCAAGGGCGTCGTTAAAGAAATCCAGGTGTCCAATTCCAAGGTCTTGGCCCTGGTAGACCAAGGTCTGCTCTATTAGGATTGGTGGCTCGCTACCCCAACCTTTTAGGGAACGCGCATGAGATGGTACTTACGTCTTCAGTGGATCCAAGTGATTATTATTTTCAAGTATATGCTTTAGCAAAGTTTCTAAAGTTTAGAAAGTTTTCAAAAGTTAAAGAATAGCTAAAGTTTCAAGTTGAGCCAAGAAAAGTAAATTGAGATTTATTATTGCTTGAGTATGCATGTTTGAGCTATACATGTTCTTAGTTTTCTTTCAAGCATATTAGTATCTCATATGATGTTCAGTTTGATCTAGAAGCATGTTTGCATATTTCGAGTTTTGTGAGCTAGATAGTACTTACTAAGCTTTTTGCTTACTAGTTGCATTTCCTCTTATTGCAGATAAAGGTAAAGGCAAGCAATTCTGAAGGAAGACGACGAGGCGGTGCTGAGTAGAGTGTGTGTGGTGGCTGATTATGGAGAGATCTTTGAGACGAGACAATTTAGTTATTTGAATTGCAATGTTTAGTTTATTCAAATTTCAAGTTCTTGCTTATGGAGATTATAGAGTATTTGAGTTTTGGATAGTTTTACATGCTCAATTTCTTAGAGTAAAGATTCCATGTCATTTCATTTAGCATACATATCCTTATGATTGCATTGGATGAGTAGAAGTGTAAGTAGTTAGAGATATTGATACTTTGTTAGAGAAAAAGGTGTTTGTGCCAAGATAGTATCAATTTCCCTTTGAATCAAGTTTTTATTGCTTAAAAATGTTTAGAAAAGTTGCAATCACATTTCATAACGCATTAGCAAGGTTGTAGAACATGTATTTGGCGTTATGAATGCATAGGAGTCAAGATTGGTACAAACTCTATTGTTAAAGTTTATATAAACTTGTTTAGTTTATTTTCTTCCATAAAGGTCTTAAATTCAAGTTTATGGATTCGTTTGATTGGCTAAATTGTTTAGGAAACTGACATAGAGTATAGAAATGGTGTCGTAGTTTGATATGGCTCGAAACTGAATGAATGGTGGACTTAAGAAGCAAGAGCCGAAAACCTGTAAAACTGATTACAGGCGTACCAGTCGACTGCTACGTCACCAGTCGACTGGTACGGGCAGTTTGAGTTGGGCGAGGCAAGCTTCAATGTTTATCATCTTGCGAGCTTTTGAGATAGAAGGGTGATATGTTATTATGCATGATTGCTTAAGTTAGAATATAATTGTTAGATGAATTTAAAAGTTTAAAAAAAAAGATTTCCGCATTTTTAGTCATGCAAAAGAGTTGAGAAGTAGAGAAAAGTAACGATCCGTCTAAGGTAGAGAAGGCGGGTCGCTACAGGTGGTATCAGAGCAGTTCCCATTCTCCAGCATCACACACACATCAGCATCNGTATAGTTTATTTTCTTCCATAAAAGTCCTAAATTCAAGTTTATGGATTCGTTTGATTGGCTAAATTGTTTAGGAAACTGACAAAGAGTATAGAAATGGTGTCGTAGTTTGATATGGCTCGAAACTGAATGAATGGTGGACTTAAGAGCAAGAGCCGAAAACCTGTAATTCTGATTACAGGCGTACCAGTCGACTGCTACGTCACCAGTCGACTGGTACGGGCAGTTTGAGTTGGGTGAGGCTTGTTCAATAAGTATCATCTACGAGTTTTGAGAAGGAAAGTGTGATATGGTAGCATGCATGACTACTTAAGTTAGAATATAATTGTTAGAAGAATTTAAAAGAAAAAAAAAAGATTTCCGCATTTTACTTTTAGTTATGTATAAGAGTTGATAAGGTTAAGGAAAGTAACGATCCGTCTAAGGCAGTCAGAAGGCGGGTCGCTACATTAAGTGTGGGGGAGTCCCAATTCTCTCAGCCACCCAGACTCCTCCACTACCACGATGGAGGCTACTACTTAATAGACTCCATCCACCAGAAATAAAGAGGAGATTTTTCTTTCTTGTATTTTCTTTTATTGCATTTTTCATTTTCATGCTTTCTAGAAGTAGAATTTTCTTTTAAATTGAGCCCTTGTCAATAAATGCATGTTAGTTCTCTTGGAAATTTGTTTCTTGCATGAGTAGAAATAAAAGTATCCCTCTAGGTTATCTCCATAGCATTTTAGAGTCTTTTGAAAATAAATTAAATTTGGTTGTTAAAACTTAGGGTTTGAGCTAATGGATGAAATCTTGGATGCTTGAGTACTACTTTGTTTTAGATTCTTAATTGAGGACTTGAGATGAATTATTTTTGCCTAGTGAGAATTAGCCTTATATTTGTGACACACATATGTTATTGTGCTCTAGAACTTGCTTAGGTTCTTTCTAAGCCATATTTCAATGATGGGGTCACATTTATAGAGACAAATCATTTTGCTTCTCATTTCATATCAATTTTCATAAATTTCCCTTGTATCATTTTATATTTCTCATTTTCTCTACCTAATCTCACTTTTCTATGGACTTGTTGTTTGAAATGTTTCTTAATGCTATTTTGCCCGAGACGGACAAAGATTTAAGTGTGGGGGAGTGATTAGTGATTTGGAAGCAATTTTTATCAAGGATGCACTTCATGTCGGAAAAAAAAAATTTTGCCCAATTGAGTGGAGCTTGGTACCAAGAACAAGTGGGAATTCAGTTGTGAATTGGAGGAGAAGTGTTTCTCTCATTGCAACCATCATTGAATCCGGTTGAAGGAAAATTTCTGTGGACTAAAAAAAAATGATGAAAAAGAGATCAATGTGCCAAATTGAGTTGCAAGAAAGGGAAGTGGTCAAAGATTGAAAACAATTGAATGATTCTTGATCATCATTTGAAGATACAAGGAAGTTGAACCTCAAGTTGAATTCGGCACTCAAAGTTGAAATGAAAACAGATGCCAAAAATAGAAAAAAAAAGAAAAGATCTCTTTACTACATTTTGAAGATCAAAGTGGCATGCAATGAAAAGAAAAAAAAACCTGCAATGAAAGAAAAAGAAAAAGGGATAGCACGCAAAAGCAAAAGTTTGTGCCAAAATGAAGTTATCTTGGGTCACAAGTGGTTTGGATTAAGAATTGGAAAGTGGAATTATGGAAGTAAGATCAGCCACATTTTTTCGGAAGCCTGAAATGTAGCTGTGCAATATCAGAGTGTCAGAATTGAAGTTGAACAAGCTGAGATCAATAAAGAAATCTGTGAAAAACTGGTTTGAGTTGAAAATTCTATGTAAATTAGTAAGTGAAGTGCAGCTGAGCTGATTTGAAGCCGAAAATGAAACTAATGCAAGGGATGCTGACAAGGGATTGAGAATTAAATCACTTGCTGCTTGAAATCCCAGATCAGATCAGAAAAAAAAGACAAAAATGCAGTGAAGGCAAGGGCTGAATTCAATGTGCTGATTTGAATTTTTTTGAGTGGAACACTTAAGGTTTCCACTATTAATTGATGCAAGTCCTAATTGATACTAATTGTTGGAGAAATCAGAGAATATGAAATGCAGTAAGGTTGAGCAGCAAGTTGAGAATGCAGTTGTATCAAGAGGAGGCTGAAATTGGGTTTTGAGGTTATTTTGCAAGTGGAACATCCAAGCTTTCCACTACTCAGCCATTTGCACTAACTGTTGTTAAGGAATCAAAGAAGTGTAAGGTCAGGAAGTGGCTGCGTGAAGTTGGAATTTGAAACATGAAACAGAAAAATGCAACTATAACAGAAAAGACAAAGAAAAAGAAAATCTGGAAACTAAGGGCAGAATTGGTTTCCCTAGGGCATGAATTTAAAGCTCACGGCAGGTTGGAGTGGAGCCAGTTTCTGAACAAGGATTTGGGGAGCATGAGCACAACAAGATTGAGCAAAATGAAAACCAAGAATAGAAGTTGGCAGCTGACTATATAAGCAGAGAAAAGAAAAGAAGATAGAAACAAAAACAAGGGTGGCACATACGTTTGGAGTTAGGCACCATTGAATTCAGTGGAATTTTTCTCATCCAAATCCAAGCCTTGCATCAACACACTCTGAATTTACTAGAAAGAAAGAAAGAAGGAAGAAAAAGAAGAATGAGAAAAGAGAAGCAAAAATAAGTTGGCACGCAATAGGAAAAACTTGGCACAAAGAAATCAAGGAAGGGTTTTTCATCCAAATCAAAGGAATTTATTTAAGTTTCACTCCATCACACTTTTGATTTCGCTAGAGGACTGTAAAGATGGGGCAAGGCACATTGGAAACATTTTTGAGCAACCAAGTCTCCCACTCCATCAATTTTTCCATTTTCTTGGTTTTTACTCTATTTCTTACCATTTTCCATGCTTACACTTGTTTTTGTAGATATTGATCCTAATCATGAATAATGGTGGAGAGTAGACAATAAGCAAGCTTATGGTAGTGCAAGAAGCATATGTATTTGAGTGAGCTCCACTTCCATCATCAACTTAGAACTTAAGGAGAGAGCCACCAAAATTTTCCTTGAAAGGCTAGTGATTTAAATTCATCTCAATGACTCATGATGGATAAAAAGGGCTAAGTTGTTGATTTAAGGACAAGATACTAATCCATAGAGCTTAGATTTTTGAGAATTGACAACCTTAGATAATTTTTTTTTCATTTGTTTCTAATTATGCTTAAGAAAACCCAAGGGATACATACTTAGTGGTTTCGCGAGACGCTCAAGGTTAAGTGTGAGGGAGTTGATAGATACCATTTTGTTGACTATTTTAATTGCTAAAATCCATGTTTGACCTATGTTTTTATTGCTTAATTGTGAAATTGCCCTAGGTTTTAGAACTTACTCTTATTTTGGACTTAATTGCAAATTCACACATATTTGGATTATTTGGCCATTAAATTCTTGATCTATTTTTGTAGGCATGAAAGGTTCATGGACCTAGGGCATATTGGGTCAAACTTGAGTCGGAAGTGACCCGGATCGAGTTATCAAGAGTAGGATTAAATCTGGGCCGTCCGATTCAAGAGCGGCTAGATCTGAGCTATCCGGAACCATCTGAAGCAATCCGAGCTAGGGTTAGGGTTGATCAAACACTCTGATCAAGATCTCAAGGATCCATCCCAATCAGAGCTCATTCAACCGTTGGGTCAAGCTCGGAGGGCTCTAGATCGTCCATTCAAAGATTGGGTTGATCTGGACCATCCGTTGCACATCTGGAGGATCCAAGCTATCACGAGGCAGATCCTGACCCCAGATCATCATCATCAAAATTTGGATCAAATCAGAGCAAGATCAGCCGTTGGATTCATCCAAATCAATCTGGGCCGTCCATTATTAAGTATTTAATCAAAAAATCCCCACATTTCCTCCTCGTCGCGTCTTCGCCGTAGCCACCTTCTTCATCGAGTTTTTCATCAGTTCTTCAAGTGCTTCATCCAAGAAGGCGTGACCCCTCAATTTCTCCATTTGATCATCATCTGAATCCTTGGAATACAGTTTCGATCGAGATTTCAGCTCAATTTGCACCAGAACAGGGGTGTTTGAGGGTTTCGGCATCTCTGCTACCCAATCGATTGTGTCTCGTCCACAAGCCATTTCCGATCATTTGAGCTGCTTGTAGGGGTTCTCAGGTGAGCTCAGATGTTCTTCAAATCATCATCGCAAGCCATCCATTGAGACAGAAGAGATTGGACTGGAATTTTCCCAGCTGAGGCAGTTTGAGCAGATTGGTCGATTGAAGCTGCGCTCCACTGATTTGTTGAGCTTAGGGGTTCGAGGCCAGCCCTTGCTTGACGACCAAGGAGATTTTGAGCTTAGGGAGGATTGAGGCTTAGTTATTTAGCTAATTTCAGTTGTTTGTAGCTGTAATTTCCATTACTGCTTTAGTTTCATTTCTGTTTTTGTTTCAAATTCGTTAACTTGGTTTAATGCATTGTTCCAGCTTAAATTAGTGTTCAATTCTCAAGTTAAGTAGTTTAGGAACTTGTTTAGTGAACATTTGGTTTAAATTTTAGTTGATTTCCTATTTTAATTCTTGCGTATCAGCTGCGTATCAATCCTTTACCCTGTTCTGCAATTTCATGTCAGTTTCGATTTTTCTTTCAGCTTCTTTCGAATTCAGTTGTGTTTAGTTTATTCCCTGCAATTGAAGATCGCATTTAGTTTACTGATTCAATTGATTTGAATTGTTTAGCAATTTGATTTTATTACTGCATTTTCATTTTCAGTTTCTGCGCAACCTTATTTCTGAACTCAGTTTTTCCTGCGTATCAGATGAGAGTTCTGAACAATTGCATCAAGAAAATTTTGCTTGATAAATTTTCCCTAATAAGAATTTACAGCTTGTAGACTCCACAGCATTGTTTTGCATTCAGGTGATCTGAATTTCTTCCTCCATTTCTGCCGTGGATGGTTTCTGAACATTGCAGCGAGCTGAAATTCTGGGCACTTCATTCAAGTTGATTTCTGAAGTTTTTAATCCATTTATATTTAGTTTTGTTTCCATATTGATCATAGTTCATTTCTGCCCATCAAATTCGGCTCTGTGCATCTAGTTTCACCTTGGGTTACATCTGAATTTTGGTGATCTGTTCATGCGTATAAAACTGTAACTCTGCAGTGTGTGCCAAGTGCCTGGAACTCTGCAAGAGTATCAAATCAACCTCAGCACTGATTTAAGTCCAAATTAACATACCTTGTAGTGTACTTTGTGCTCGAATTCAGTTTGCATTCATTAGCTTATGCATTTGATCAGTTATTGAAATTCTGCATTCAATGTATGAAGTTTTCAAATTTCATTTTTGCATCCAATATTTCTGCACATCAACTGAGTTCTGAAATTTTGAGGGCCTGAATCCATTTGTTTTTCTGAGATTTGCAATTCGATTTGTTTGTTGCACATTTACTTGTTTCCATTGGTTGTAGTTCGGTTTGTTCTTGTCTCAATTAACAACTCAATGTGCAGTTTGTCAATTCTGGGTTGCATCAGTTTGTTTTTGCATTTCAGCTTCCCTATTTGATTGTGTATCAGCTTCTTTTCTCAATCGCAGCATCGACTTGCATTCAGTTGGTTTGCAGAGCTAATTACTGAAGTTAAGCTTATTTTTAATGAGCTATTACACTTGAAGATTGTTGGCCTTACATCTTATGTCTGCATCTAGCTTCATCAATAGATTGCATGCCTGCAATTCTGTCCCATTTCGGATCTGCTGCATTTATGTATGAAATTCCTTTTTAATTCGTGCTAGCACTTCACTACTAGTTGTCTTCCGAGTTGGAGTGATTAATTTCAATTCAGAATAGGCAATCACCAATTTGGCACTTAGTACCATCTTGTCACATAAGCTTTCGTCCTTGTGTATCAAGTTTTAGGTGGCATGCATCTTGTATCTTATTGCATTCTCATTTCCGATTGAAACCAAACCCAAATTACATTTGAAACCCGAAAATTCTCAAACGACACATAAACACGAGCTCGAATCGAACAACTTCAACTAGTCCCCAGGAAAAATACGACCTGTGGCCCCTTTACTACGTTTTCATATTTTGATTGCAAAAAGGGTTTCTAGCATTTATAAATTCTAAATTCTGACGGATCCACACATTTCGTGACAATTTAATCTAGTATTTTGGGTCCATTAGGGGTTGTCATCGCTCATGAGATCATCCATCGTGGCATCAGCAGACCCTGGTGCAGCACTGCCTGAAGGAGCATCCCCTGGAAATGTACGGTGGCGCCACTCTGCGTACTAAGTCTGCTGCAATGCCTGGACCCCAGAGACAGTAGACTCTACACCGGTCAATCGGCGATCAAAGGAACGGAAATCCGAGCGGGCCTCCTCTCGATGGAGCTCCCTCAAATGAATATTCTCCTGGAGGATCTGATCCAGCTCGGAGATCTGCCATCGTAGATCTGGTTCAGGCTCATAGTCGTACTTAACGTCAACAGCAGGAGCCTCATGAGGTGCAACAGCCTCGGGTGGTGCCTGAAAATGTGGTGCTCCGCCAGGTAGGTCACCGAGTCCTCTCCCATCCTTCCAAACCAAGGCCCCATCGCGCTCACGAATAATAATGCTAGATTTCACAAAAGCCCCGCGACTGAGCCGACAATCCTGTTTGACCATGGGCACGGTCTTGCCTTTGGTGACATCAACACCAACTGACATAAGCCAATCAGTGATGACATGACCAAATGGCATGTAGACCGTGCGATGGCTCGGCTCTCGATAGGATAGGATAGACTGGAAGATGCTCTCCATGATATCGAAGTCCATCCGGCGGTGCATGCCATAGAGCATAAGACAATGGTAGGGTCGGATCTCGGTCAAAGGCTTTGAGGTGATGGGCAAGATGCAATTTGTGATTATCTTGAAAAGGATGTAGTCAACTGGAGCAAGTTGTAGGGCTGCAAAAGTAGGAAAATCAGGACCCAACTCATCAAGCCCGGCGGGGCGAGGATGACCAAAGAAATGCTGATAGATGGAGTCGGGGGTAACATCTGAGAAAGGTGCCAATAAAGGATCAGAAAGCTCAGGGTAGATTGAATACAGATTCGGTGATCGTCGACCACCCAAATACTCTGCCAAGATCTTGTAAGAAAAATCAAGGTTCCTCTTGTCGACTCGAGTGGTGAACTCGAAGCCTCCTTGAGGTCCCTGCTGAAGATTGTTATAGAACTCTGAGACTAGGTCGTAATTGATGGTCTGTTCCAAGGAAAGAAGGAAACCCAGGTTATAAAACATAACTATCTCCATGACCGACGGATAATGTTCAGTCAGAAAAGGGATATCAATGGATCGGCAGGATAGTAATTTGAAGGTCCTCGATTGAAATGCCTGTTCACAGGCCGCATTTAGAAACCGGGAGCTTGAAGAAGGCAGTGGCCTTCTGGAAGGTGCAGATGAAGAAGGAGTTTTCCCCCTCGAACTGGCCTCAACAGCTTCCTTGCTCTTGGAAGATTTTCTAAAGAATTGAATTGGTCATAACAGATAGTTTGAATCAATTGGGCAATGTTGACATGAACATAGGTTGAATCAAAAATTCAAGAGTTGATCATACACAGAGTAATCACAAGGTAGGCATTAGATCAAAAAGAAGGACAATAATGAGGTGAAAGATAGATTTGAACATTATCATCTAGTGAAGTACAGAAAGAAAGGTCACGGCCAACACAAGAAGATCACGACACAACACAAACATGGTTAGCGTTAAAGCATAATCTATGAACTGATTTGAAGGGAAAACTGAGACAAAAACTTACTTAGGTGTCATTGGTGAGGTTCTTGAAATCTGAAAGGAAGAAAGGCTTGCGCAGGAGAAACCTTCGGCGCAAGAGAGATCGCAAAGCCCCTCAGCAAGAGAGAACGTCGCAGGACGCAGGAAGAAGACAGAGCTTGGAAGAACCCTCTTAGAACCGCACGCGCACACTCACGAGAGGAAGACGAAGGCACTGGGGAAGCTCTCGCACGAAGTGAAGGTCGCGCAGGTGGGAGGTTTCGGCGCTAGGGTTCAGCAATGAAAGGTTTCGAGGAATTAATTGGTTGGTGGATCGGTCCACCAACCAGACTTTAATGCGTTTGAACGGATCACCGTTCGATTTGATAGCGCCCAGACCAATCAGGCTTTAGCCTGATCGAACTGACCTGGGCCTGATCAGTCGGGTGACCGATCAGGCGCTCTCCTGATCGGTCGGGTGACCGATCAGGCGCTCTCCTGATCGATCGGCTGATCGATCAGGACACGAACAGTAGGGTTTGGAGGGAAACCTGTGAGCCCCCTGATCGGTTTGTGGATTGATCACCATAGGGTGCCAGATCGGTCTGGGGACCGATCCAGGCTAGCTCAGTAAGTTTGGTCAAGATTTCGTAGAGTCTCTGCTGCCCCTCCGATCGGTCTGTGGACCGATCGTTACATGATGGAGCCAGATCGGTCCGGGGACCGATCAGCTCTACTCCTGATCGGTCCAGTGACCGATCAGGGTTCCTGAAACTTTCAGATACGATCTGAAACTTTCAGTTTCAGATTGTTACATAATTTCCAAAGGGATTTGGTGAAGGATATCGATCTTGGAAGCCGTCCCTCGTCTATAATTGATCCCCAATCAAGGATCAAAGGTCCTTAGGGTTTGAACAAGTCACTTTGCTCCACCAAAGTGGAGTCAAACTCAAACAACAATCATTCAAACAATTTATGCCAAATCCAAGGTTCCAATCAAGTTTCCTTGATTGGAATGTCTAAGTATGATCATGGAGCCAAATACACATATGTTATGCGTTTTCCCCATACTTGGTCACCGAAGTGATTATTATCTCGTCAACTTAATTTCTCAAGGGATGTATTGACATTTTGAGAAATTTAGTTGATCCTAACATCTCACCCCATTTCTAGCAAATAAAAATGTTTTGGTAAACCTTATAGTTTGTGTGAGATATCCCCAAAGTTACCCAATTGTTTTCCAACAATTTGAAATAATCATGAAGGGTTTTGTATGCATTTAGGAAAAACTATGAAGCGCGACACATTCCCAACTCCCGTCTTAGGAAACTAAATTCATTTTCGGGGAGTGGTTTAGTGAAAATATCAGCTAGGTTTGATTTCGACTCTACATGTGAGAGTACAATGTCTCCCCTAGCCACATGATCTCTAATGAAGTGGTGACGCACTTCAATATGTTTAGTCCTAGAATGATGGACTGGATTCTTGGTTAGGTTAATTGTGCTAATGTTATCACATAACACTTGCACACCCTTGTAACTCAATCTATAGTCCTCTAAAGTATGTATCATCCACAACAATTGCGATACGCTCTCTCCCATGGTGATGTATTCTGCCTCGGTCGTGGAGAGAGCAACACAATGTTGCTTCCGACTTGACCAACTCACTAAGGACGAGCCTAAGAATTGACAACCCCCACTTGTGCTCATCCGGTCCAACTTACATCTAGAGTAGTCGGAATCCATATAGCCGATTAAATCAAATGATTCGGTACGGGGGTACCATAGACCGACTCCAACTGTGCCTTTGAGATATCTCAAAATTCGCTTAATAGCGATCAAATGAGATTCCTTGGCACACACTTGATACCTAGTACACATACCCACAACAAATAGGATATCCGGTCGACTAGCTGTGAGGTATAGCAAACTACCTATCATACTTCGATATTGAGTTAAATCAACGGGTTTACCACTCTCATCATTGTCTAATCTTGTGTTTGTAGCCATGGGAGTGGTTACCTCTTTTGAATCACTCATGTTACCTATCACTCATTTAAATAGCCCTTATTGTTTGAGCCACAAATTATGTCATCGACATATACTTGGGCTACAAAAATATTGTCACCATCTCTTCGTAGAAATAGTGTAGGGTCTATTTGGCCTCTAACGAAGCCCTTCTCAATTAGGAATGTCGACAACCGCTCATACCAAGCCCGTGGTACTTGTTTAAGGCCATAAAGTGCCTTTTTGAGCTTGAACACGTGGTTTGGAAATTCGGAATTCTCAAACCCCGGTGGTTGTTCGACGTAGACCTCTTCTCTTATTAGACCATTTAGAAAGGCCGATTTGACATCTAGTATAATTTGAAGCCACGATGTGCTGCAAATGCAAGCATTAATCGGATGGACTCTAATCGTGCCACGGGAGCATAGGTCTCATCATAATCAAGGCCTTCAACTTGACTATAGCCCTTGGCTACTAAGCGTGCCTTGTTTCTAATGATTTCTCCCTTATGGTTCAATTTGTTCTTGAAGACCCATTTGGTTCCAATGATGGTGGTTTTCTTAGGTCTAGGGACTAAGTCCTAAACTTGACTCCTTTCGAATTGACCTAGTTCATCTTGCATTGCGATAATCCAATCGGGATCATTTAATGCTTCATCAATTTTTCTAGGTTCAATTTCAGAAATTAGGGCAACTTCATTAGCCTCATTCTGGAAGAATGATCTAGTTCTAACCCCATGGTGGATGTCTCCAACAATATGGTCTTGGGGATGACTAGAGGCTAATCTAGTTTGCCTTGGTGTTGGTGGTGCTTCGTGAATGGGCTCACTAGACACAAGTTCAGCCTCAGGATCCGGCTGATCTATGGATTGTCTAGGCTCACCGACATCGGATTCATCACCATCAACAACATTTGGACTTTCATTCAAACTTAGTCTCCTAAGTTCGAATTGGACTTCATCTTCTGGTTAACCATTGACTTTTAGAATTTCTTCAAATACAACATCAGAAGACTCCTCAACCAGTCTAGACTTCTTGTTGTAGACTCGATAGGCTTTGCTAACGAGGGAGTACCCGACTAGGATCCCTTCATCAGCCTTTGCTGTGAACTTCCCAAGGTGGTCCTTGGTGTTTAGGATGAACACCTTACAACCAAACACCCGAAGGTGTTTAACTGTAGGTGGTTTTCCAAACCAAAGCTCATGGGGAGTCTTTCCTAAAAACCTATGATTGAGGACCCGGTTTTGCACATAGCAAGCTATATTTACAGCTTCGTCCCATAAGTAACTCGGGAGTGAGTACTCATTAAGCATGCTTTGTGCAGCCTCTTGTAGAACACGGTTCTTCCTCTCTACAACACCATTTTGTTGTGGTGTTCTAGGAATAGAGAACTCATGTCTATATCCTCTATCCTGATAAAATTCTAAAAATCTCTGATTTTGAATTTCACCTCCATGATCACTTCTAATTGTCTTAATTATTAATGATTTTTCATTTTCTACCCTCCTACAAAAAGAAATGAAAACATCTAAGGTTTGATCCTTATATTTTAAAAAGTAAGTCTATGTATATCTAGTGAAATCATCAATGATCACAAAGCAATATCTACTTCCATTCAATGATATGATAGTACTACAATCAAATAGATCCATGTGAAGTAAATCTAATGCAGTAGAAGTACTTACAGCGCTTTTACCTTTATGTGCAGATTTTGTTTGCTTACCCATTTGACATGCATCACAAAGTTTGTCTTTTTCGTACTTGATGCTTGGTAAGCCACGAACTAACCCCTTGTTGGCCAACTTCCGGATGTTCTTCATGTTCACATGTGCTAGCCTCCGATGCCAAAGGATGGACTCTTCTTCTTTTGACATGAAACACTTAGCAAAAATATTAGTAGCACTTTTAAAAGAAACTTGATAGATATTGTCTACTCTTGTTCCTACTAGTACCGTGTCCAACGTGTCATGTCGTCTAACTAGACATTGACTTGGCTGAAAATCAATTGTGTAACCCGTGTCACATAATTGACTGACACTTAGGAGATTAAATTTCATCCCCTTGACTAGAAGGACATTTGAAATTCTAAGACATTCGGATATTTGAATGTCTCATATTCCTATGACCTTAAGGCTACCATTGTTACCAAATGAAACATTATCTCTACTTTTCTTGTGAAGTGTGGTAAACAATGATCTATCCCCGGTCATATGTTTGGAACATCCACTATCAACGAACCAAGTTGATAGATGCTTGTAACGCCCCAAAATTTTCATTTTTAGTTCTTAAAGTCCTTAGAATTATTTAAAAATGGTTTAGACATATTCTAGATATTTTTAGGGATTTTTAGAATATTTTTATGGAATTTTCCGAGTCCGTTTAGTATAGAAAAAAAAAAGAAGAAGAAGGAAAAAAAAGGGAAAAACCGGTTAAGGGCAGCCGGGAGTTCGAACCCGCGACCACCACGAGACCAAGAGCGCGCGCGACCAGCTGGGCTAGGGTATCAAGCACAGCAAAGGATGGAGAGACCTATATTTAAGGTGTAGTTAGGTTAATCCGCCCCATAAGTATAAATAGGTAATTAAAGAGAGAAGTTTTATTTTCTCTCCTCTCCAAACCCTCACGCCGACCCCTCCTCTTCTGGGCGAAACTACACCAAGCTCTAGGGGGCCGGTCAAGGCTCTTCTCCAAGAGATCTTCTAATATTTGGAATCCCCGCGACGAGAGGAACGCGTAGGCGCGAAGAATTCTCCGAGATCTCAAGTTTCTTCCGAGTCCTATACGTCAATCTTGGTTGTAAGTCCAAGATATCAATGTAAGTACTGCTCACCTGCAGTAAGAGGCGGTTTTTCCGCGAGAATTTCCCTTAAAAGTTTTTAAAAGAGATATTTTCTTTTTGTTTTAGTTTTTGCATGTGATCTTAGTTCATTATATGCTTGTATATGTTTGATAAGCACCCTATGTGAGTTTAGGGCTAAGAAAGTTATGAGAAAAGAAAAGAGAAGATAAAGATAAGAAAAGAAAAGGCCAAGGCCTTAAGAAATCCCCAAAAGTCAAGACTTAGGGATTTTAGCACGCAAGGTGCTCGAGAAAATGCCAAGGCATTTACAGATAAGAAAGAAAAGAAAGAAAAGCTATTTTATTTTCTAAGGCCAGTACCCGGCGTCCAAGGGCGTCGTTAAAGAAATCCAGGTGTCCAATTCCAAGGTCTTGGCCCTGGTAGACCAAGGTCTGCTCTATTAGGATTGGTGGCTCGCTACCCCAACCTTTTAGGGAACGCGCATGAGATGGTACTTACGTCTTCAGTGGATCCAAGTGATTATTATTTTCAAGTATATGCTTTAGCAAAGTTTCTAAAGTTTAAAGAGTTTTCAAAAAGTTAAAGAATAGCTAAAGTTTCAAGTTGAGCCAAGAAAAGTAAATTGAGATTTATTATTGCTTGAGTATGCATGTTTTGAGTTATACATGTTCTTAGTTTTCTTTCAAGCATATAAGTATCTCATATGATTTTCATATTGTTCAAGAAGCATGTTTGCACATTTCGAGATTTTGTGAGCTAGATAGTACTTACTAAGCTTTTTGCTTACTAGTTGCATTTCCTCTTACTGCAGATAAAGGTAAAGGCAAGCAATTCTGAAGGAAGGCGACGAGGCGGTGCTGAGTAAAGTGTGTGTGGTGGCTGATTTTGGAGAGATCTTTGAGACGAGACAATTTAGTTATTTGAATTACAATGTTTTAGTTTATTCAATTTCAAGTTCTTGCTTTATGGAGTTTAGCGAACATTTAAGCTTTGGATAGTTTTACATGCTCAATTTCTTAGAGTAAAGATTTCATGTCATTTCATTTAGCATACATGTCCTTATGATTGCGTTGGATGAGTAAAAGTATGAGTAGATAGAAATATTGATACTTTGTTGGAGAAATAGATGTTTGTGCCAAGATAGTACTAATTTCTCTTTGAATCAAGTTCTATTGCTTAAATATGTTTAGAAAAGTTGCATTCATGTTTCATAATGCTTTAGCAAGGTTATAGAACATGTATTTGGTGTTATGAATGCATAGGAGTCAAGATTGGTACAAATTTTATTGTTAAAGTTCATATAACTTGAATAGCTTATTTCTTTCCGCAAAAGTCCTAATTTTAAGTTTATGGATTCGTTTTGGTTGGCTAAATTGTTTAGGAAGTTGACATAGAGTATAGAAATGGTGTCAGAATTCTATATGACTCGAAAGTATAGGTTTGGTGGAGTCTTGAAGCAAGTGCCGAAACCTGAAAATTCAGCTTTCAGGCGTATCAGTCGACTGATACAGTATCAGTCGACTGATACCCGAAAGATGAGTTGGGTGAGGCAGGTTTCAATAAGTATCAATTTACGAGTTTTTGAGAAAGAAAGTGTGACATGGTATCATGCATGACTACATAAGTTAGAATATCATCCTTAGATGAATTTAAAAGAAAAAAAAAGATTTCCGCATTTCTATTAGTCGTGCATTAGAGTCGAGAAGTAGACAAAAGTAACGATTCGTCTAAGGCAGGAGAAGGCGGGTCGCTACAATGCTCCCCCTCAATCATAACCTACATAATTTGAAAAATAGAAGTTTTAGGTACTCAAACCTTGGGACCTAAAGTACCAACTAAACAAGACTTAGGCACCCATGCCTTAACCACTTTCTTTTGACCCTTGGGTGTCCTAGATTGTCTCATATCAGTCCTAGACATCAATGACACGAATGAGGGTTCTTTGGGACGGTAACTAATACCGACCCTATTGTAGATTGCCCTTTGGGCATTCAAGATCATGTCTAGAGTTTTAGAGCTAGTTGAGAACTTCTCAAGAATATTCTTGAGTCTCTCAACTTCACTCTTTAATGATTAGTTTTCTTCTACTAGCAACTCATCATGCAAACCATTTACATTCTCAACCTTAGAGGATTTCAAAATTTCAACCTCAAGTTTCAAAGACTTAATCTCATCCTCTAACAATTCAACATGCAAATCATCAATGTTATCATCCCTAGATAATTTCAATTGATCAATTTCTAATTGCAATACTTTAACCTTATTTTTTGACTTCTTAAGCATACTAGTTAAACATGCAATTGCTCTATAACACTTTTCAAGTTCGGGAGAATTTACCTCTTCATCACCCGAAGATGATGAAGCCGTGTTTGAGGAATTGGATGATTCATCACTGCTCTCTTGATCTCCCAATGCCATGAGTGCCACATGCCTTGTGCTCTTCTCCTCCTTCTCTTCATCGGATGAGTTTGAGGATGACTCATCCCAAGTGGCCTTCAAGGCCTTCTTCTTCTTCTTGAATTTTTCTTCTTTCTTTTTGGATTTCTCCTCCTTCTTCTTTAGTTTTGGGCATTCATTCTTGAAATGCCCTTTCCTACCACACTCAAAGCAAGAGGCATTAGTCTTATCAAGTTTAGCTTCACTAGAGTTACCTCTACTCTTGAAGCGTCGACCCCTTCTCATCATCCTTCTCACAAAGTTTGCCATCTCGGAGGATGAGGAGCCGCTGCCATCTTCTTCGGAATCGGAAGAGGATGAAGATGAAGAGACCTCCTTCTCCTTCTTCTTCTTGTTTGACCGATCCCCTGCAACTAAAGCATTCCCCTTTTCCTTGGGGCCTTTGTTAGCCATTTCATGCAATTCCATTTCACAAAATAAGTCATCTAACTTAACGATGGATAAATCCTTGGATACTTTGTAGGCATCCACCATGGATGACCACAAAGCATTCCTTGGAAATACTTTTAGTACATACCTCACAAGGTCGCGATTCTCGACCTTCTCACCAATCGAATGAAGCCCATTGAGGACTTCCTTGAACCGGCTATGGAGCTCACTTACCGTTTCATTCTCCTTCATGGAGAGATTTTGGAGTTGATTGAGGAACAAGTCTCTCTTGGTGATTCTTGAATCTCGGGTGCCCTCATGAAGTTCGATGAGCTTGTTCCACAAGTCCTTTGCACTTGTGAAAGGACCAACCTTGATGAGTTGGTCTTTGTTCATGCCGCATTGTAGAGTGACGACCGCCTTCGCGTCGGCTTCACTCTTTCGAGTTTGTTCGGCAGTCCATCTCCACGACTCAAGTTCTTTGCCTTCATCATCCTTAGGAGGGGTGAATCCCTCCTTCACCGCGAACCAAGTGTTGATATCCATCTTTAAGTAATATTCCATCTTCGATCTCCAATATTGGAAATCAACGCCATCGAAGAATGGAGGTCGGGTGGTGGAGAAGCCTTCTCTCAAAGCCATGGATGTAGCTCTCGGTTGTTAATCCGCAAAAATAGAGCCCCAAGCTCTGATACCACTTGTTGGAACCCGGATGGCTAGAGAGGGAGGGGGGTGAATATAGCCAATCACTTTGACCTTGGACACTAATCGAATTTCTGCACTCAGAGTTGTTAGTAGCACAGCGGAAGTTGCAAGAACAGAGTATGCAGAAAAATAGAAAACACAAATGAAACAACACAGCTAGCAAGATCGCTAACAAGGAGGGTTTACAAGGTTCGGAGATAACTTGCCCCTTGGTAGGCCCAAATTGACTGTCACGAATGTGGGCCTCAAATTTAGATGTGAATGAATGCTGGAAACCCTTTTACAATCAAAAGTATGAAAATGTAATATAGGGGCCACAGGTCGTATTTTTCTCGAGGCTAGTTGTAGTGTTTGATTCGAGCTTGGTTTATGTGTCGTTTGTTTTTGGGTTTCAAATAAATGATTTGGGTTTTGGGGTTGCAATCAGAAATGGAAAAACAATGAAAATGAAAGAAACCAAACTAGTGCACTAAACAAGAAATTGGCACTTAAGAACTCAACCTAATGGAAACTTGCTCAAGCACTTTCAAAATTTTTTTCTGATTTCAAACACAAAATGGAATGCTAAACAATGAAGTAAAAACAGTGATGAAGTTTTCGGAATTAATCAAGCTTAACACAAATCAATGCAAAGGAGGTTTAGCAATCACGCAAGCAACAAACTTCAACTTAGCTACAATATTTTTGGAACCCCACCACTGCCAACAAAATTCAGATTTCAGTGTGTTCAAGCTTATTGATTTCAAACACAATTCAATGCCACAAAAGCAAGCTAAAATTCGATGCAAATGGATCCAAGGCAGTTGGCACGCAAAAGGAAGTCCTTGTACAAAAACTGAGTTATTGTGCCAAGTAAAAACTGATTCTATCAGTCCAGAATTTCCACTGACCGAATGCAGTGTGACAAGCAACCTATCAATGAAGGACTTTGCAAATATGAATGGAGAAATTCGAGTCAAAAAGATGCTCCACCAAATTTCCTTATTGCAGAAATTAAATGGACTCGAATTGTAGGGAATGCATGCAAGAATTCAGTACGCAGAACTTCAGATCGTCTAAAGGCACATCATGCAAGCAGACAAATTCAGGTGCTGGAATCTAAATACATTATTTCACTAACATAACTCAGAATTTATAGCTAACAATGAGCATAAGGAGATGAACTAACATGTTTAGAATTCCAACTGCAAAATTGAAAATTTATGCAAACAAGCTGATTGAAATTTCAGAAATAAAACCGAATAGAAACTAACTCAGATCTAATGCACTCTAACATACTAAATGCTACCTTCGATTTCAGAGAATAAACTAAACACACATCCAATTGGAATTAAACTGAAAATTTTGAAACTACGTACATAGAAAATTTCAGAAATGGAAATGGCACGCTATCTAAATTGGCACGCAGGAATTTAACAGAAATTAAACTGAAATTTGAAGCTACTTGTCCACTAAACAAACTTCTAAACTACTTGATTTAAAGATCAACAACCTAATTAAGCTCAACTATTCAGAAAACTAAATCTAAGCAGCTGATCTAATTGCAGAAAAACAGAACAGATTCAGCAGATATTAAAATTACAGCTAAACAATGAAAATTTATGATCTAAACTACTCCTCGACCCTTCTTGAGCTCAGAATCTTCTTGGTTGTCAATCAAGAGCTAGCTTCGAACCCCTAGGCTCAGCAAATCGGTGGAAACACAACTTCAATCCATAAAATTTGCTCAAACTGCTTCAACTGGGAAATTCCAATCCGAGCCCTTTAATCTCAACTTGCCGATCTGCGATGAAGATTTGGAGACGACCTGAGCTCACTTGAGAACCCCTACAAGTGGCTCAGGTGATCTGAATTTGCGTGTAGCTGAGATTCAAGCTCCCGGACCACAGAGAATGCGAAACCCTCAACAAGCTCTGTCCGGATGAAGTTTGAGTTGAATTTCGAATCGAGATTGCCTCCCAAGGATTCAGATGATGAATCTCAGTAGGAATCGAGGTGGTCGCGCCTTAGATTGAAGAAAACTTGAAGAAAATTGGAAGAACACTAAGAACTGGAGAAGACGGCGGAGACGCGACGAGGCTGGGCTGTGGGCAAAATTTTTGATTAAATAGTTATCAACGGACGGCCCAGATTGATCGGAGGAGATCCAATGGCAGATCTTGCTCTGATTGGGGCCAAACTTTGATGATGATGATCTGGGGTCAGGATCTGCCTTGTGGTAGCTCGGATCCTCCAAATGTGCAACGGATGGTCCAGATCGACTCTATCTGTGAATGGACGCTCTAGAGCCCTCCTTGCTTGATCCAACGGTTGATTGAGCTCTGATTGGAATGAAACCTTCAGATCTTGATCATAGAGCTTGATCAACCCTAACCCTAGCTTGGATTGCTTCATATCGTCCCGGATGGCTCAGATCTAGCCGCTCTTGAATCGGACGGCCCGGATTAATTGTAAGCTTGATAATTCGATCCGGTTCCCATCCGACTCAAGTTTGACCCAGTATGCCTTAGGTCCAGGATCCTTTCATGCCTATAAAAAAAATATATTAGAAAATTAGTGGCCAAATAATCCAAAAAATGTGTAAATTTGCAATTAAGTCCAAAATAAGAGGAAATCCTAAAACCTAGGATAAAATGACAATTAAGCAATAAAAACATAGGTCAAACATGGATTTTAACAATTAAAATAATCAATAAAATGGTGCTTATCAACTCCCCCACACTTAACCTTGAGCGTCTCGCGAAACTACTAAATATGTATCCCCTAGATTTTCTTAAGCATAATTAGAAGCAGATGAAAAGAAATTACTTAGGGTTGTCAATTCTCATAAATCTAAGCCCTATGGATTAGTATCTTGTCCTTAAATCAACAACTTAGCCTTTTCATCCATCATGAGTCATTGAGATGAATCTAACTCATAGCCTTTCAAGAAAAATTTTGGTGGCTCTCTCCTTAAGTTCTAACTTGATGATGGAAGTGGAGCTCACTCAAACACATATGATTCTTGCACTACCATAGGCTTGCTTATTATCTACTCTCCACCATTAATCATGATTAGGATTCAACATCTATAAAAACAATTGAAAAACATAGAAATGATAAGAAATGGAATAAGAGCCAAAAAAAGTGGAAAATTTGATAAAGTGGAAGACTTGAGTGCTTGAGGATATTTTTGATGCTCTTTGCTTCTCTTAACAGTCCTCTAATGATCTCAAAAGTGTGTGAAGTCAGATTTCCATAACCGCCTTTGATTTGGATGAAAACTCCTTCCTTGGTTCAATGTGCCAATCTTCCACCCTTGTGTGCCAATTGCTTCCTTTCCTTTCTCATCAAAATTTTTTTCGAGCTCTTCTCTTCTTCTTTTCTTTTCGGATCAGAGTTACATCAAAGAACATGTTATAATCAGTGAAATAGCTACTCAACATAAAATTTCCACTCAAAACCCCTTGTAACTCACTCTTGATACGTTTCCTTTACAAATTGGCACACTTCCTTCATTTGTTCTACTTCTTTTCTCTTTTTTTTTATATAGATCTGCCATCTGCAGTTTCGGATCATAAATCTTGCATTATATGGTTCATGAATTGTTCAGCTGGTATTCCTTCTCTAACCCACAAGAATTTTCAATTCAGCACAGATTTCTTGCAATTCAGCTTCTCAGCTTCAATTCCAAACTCATCAACCTTCAATTCAGATTATCTTCAACTGAAGTTAAGATTCCAGCACTCAGCAAACTCAGATTCAGAATTTCAAGCTCAGATTCAGCTCAGCTTAATTCAAATTTCTGATCAGTTATTTGGATTTCCAGCTCAGATTTTGTTCAGCTGCAATTCTTCATTCATCAGCTCTAAATTTCAGCACTCGGCAATTTCTGTGATCAGCACTACATTACTTAACTCCATCCAGATTCAGTTTTCATTTGATACTAGTTTGTGCTAAATCTCAACCACAGTCCTAGCCCTTCCAGATCTGAATTTTTCTTGCTCTGTCCGACTTAGCATGGTTTGCTTCCAATGCGTGCCAACTTGTCTTGGCTTTGCTTTTCTCATTCTTCTTTTTTCTTCCTTCTTTCTTTCTAGTAAATTCAGAATGTAGTGATGCAAGGTTTGGATTTGGATGAGATCAATCCCATTTTCTTCATGTTGCCGAAATTCTAATTTTGTGCCAACTCTATCTTTGCTCTCTTTTTTTTTATTTATTTCTGCTCTTTAAGCTTCTCATGTATTTTTTTTTCTTTTCTTTTCTTTCACTGGGCTAAAGAGAACATCCACACAGCAGCAATTTCATTTGTGTCTGATCAGCATTGGACGAAATTAATACTGAGTTCACTTAACTCATACCCTAGGCACACCAAGTTCAGTCCTTTGCAATGCAGTTTGTATTGTTCTTGGTTTCAGCTTTTTGATCAGCCTTATTTGTAGGCTGTCGACTCCCTCCACTTGTGCCCGATTCAATGCTCTAAGATCCCTACATTTGCAGAAGTTTTATCACTTATCAGTGGAGAATTCCCACTCAGCAAGTTGAGACCAATCCACTTCACTGTATTTATTTTCTGTCCTGATCTACAAGTCCGAGCAGCCGCAACTTCTTCCAGTTCTGATCAGCAGTGGATATTCCTACAAATTTCAGATACATTCCTATACCTACTGCCTTGATTTACAGGTTCAAAAACTCAATTAGGTTGCAAGTTGGTACAAGGTTGTCTTGATAGCTGAAACAATTGTTCTTTCCTTGAACATTTCTAAGTTAAATCAGTTTCTCATAGTTTGTTTCGAGTTTCAACTCCATGGCATTCATCTCCATTCTCTGATTCCTTCAAGCACTTAGCTTCAAGTAGTATTTGCTTCAAATGATAGTAGAAAACTCAAGAGTTCCACTCAAAATTCAAATCAGCACATGACATTCCAGCCCTTGCCTTAACTGCTTTTCCATTTCTTTCTCTTCAGCAGCTTCTAGCATCCACGGTTTCAATCTCAGATCCGAAGTTGAATGTGCACCTTCAACTTCAGATACAATTTGCACTTAATATCTTGCTTAGCAGCTTCTCAAAATTCAAATTATATGCTTATAATGCATTGCAGCTCAGATTTGGGCAGTTTCAGCAAATTTTCAGTCTTCACTCAGCTTCATTTCCATTTTTCAATTCAGCTTGCATTCACACTTTGCTTATATCACTCAGTAGCTCCAGATGGAGCACTCGCATCAACAATTGCTGTTTTCTCACTGATCAGCAACTCTTGCAGCTTGCACAGCTGAATTCTGATTCTTTTCTTGACTGCAGTTACCATTTGTGACTACCTCAGCTCAATTCAGATGGTCTTCAGCTGAGATCAGATTCCATCACTTGGCAGCAACAATCCATGCATTTCAGATTCTATAGCATGCAATTGCGTGCCATTTTCAGACTTTGGCACAGAATTCTCTTCATCAACCAATTTGAGTTTGGTCATGTAAGCTTGGATCTTCAAATTATGATCAAGACTCTAGATTCTCCACTTGCTTCCATCCTCTTGCTCATTTTCGAAATTCAAATTCAACTCACTTGGCATCTTTTGGCTTCAACTTGGCAAAAATTTTTCCTTTTTGACATGAATTTCCTCTTTTGATACAAATTGATTCCAAATCACTAATCACTCCCCCACACTTAATTCTTTGTCCGTCTCGGGCAAAGTAGCATCAAGAAAAACATCCCAATCAAACAAGTCCATAGAAAAATTAGGGTTAAGATTAGCAATAAGGAAAGGTAAATAGAATAGACATGATTTTTGCCAAAATTGAATTGGAAAGGTAAACAAAATGATTAGTCCCTATAGATGTGATCCAACCATTGAAATATGATTTTGAAAGAACCTAAGCAAGTTCTAGAATACAATAACATATGTGTATCACAAAATAAGGCTAATCTCACTAGGTAAAAATAATCCATCTCAAATCCTCAATTAAGAATTTAAAGCAAAATTGTACTCAAGGATCCAAGATTTCATCCATGAACTCAAACCCTAAGTTTCGACAACCAAATTTAATTTATTTTCCAAAAGACTCTAAAATGCTATTGAGATAACCTAAGGGATACATTTATTCCTAGAAACATTGAAAATGTACTAAGAGAAAAGACATGGTATTTACAATGAAGAATTTTATTTGAACTTTAAAGTACCTACTTGAGAAAACTAATTGCGCACGCAAACTAGAATTTATTCTTGCAACAAGTAAGGAAATGGTATATACAAAGAAAAATGAGTGCAAAATTTAGTGAACTCCCCTTTTAAGTTGGGTATGTGGCATCCATATAGTCCACTCCATCCACCTCTAGCTCCTTGACCTCTTCATGGAATTTCTTGAGCCGGTGGCCATTTACTTTGTACACTTGACTCGTGGCCTCCTCTTGAATCTCTACCACTCCATAGGGAAAAACATTAGTCACAAAAAATGGACCCTCCCATCTTGACCTCAACTTCCCTTTGATCAATTTGAGTCTTGACTTGTATAATAGCACTTTGTCACCAATTTGAAATTCTTTGTTCACAATGTGCTTGTCATGAAAGTTCTTAGTCTTCTCCTTGTAGATCCTTGAATTCTCAAATGCTTCCAACCGGACTTCTTCAAGTTCTTGAAGTTGCAACTTCCTTTCTTCTCCCACCTTAGTAGCATCAAAATTGCAAGCTTTTACCGCCCAATACGCCTTATGCTCAACCTCCACAGGTAAGTGGCATGATTTCCCATACACAAGTCTATAAGGTGACATTCCAATGGGTGTCTTGTAAGCGGTGCGATATGCCCATAGTGCATCTTCAAGCCTTTTGCTCCAATCCTTCCTATTAGGTCCCACGGTCTTTTCCAAAATTGATTTGACTTCTCTATTCGACACCTCGGCTTGTCCATTCGTTTGGGGGTGATAAGCAGTAGAAACCTTATGTACAACCCCGTACTTATTAAGAAGAGCCTTCATGTGCTTATTGCAAAAATGGGATCCTTGGTCACTTATGATTGCTCTTGGAATTCCAAACCTGCAAAAAATGTGTGACCTGACAAAACTAACAACAACAGATGAATCATCAGTCCTGGTGGGAATGACCTCCACCCATTTTGAAACATAATCAACAGCTAAAAGAATATACAAGAATCCAAAAGAAGCAGGAAATGGTCCCATAAAATCTATACCCCACACATCAAATATCTCACAAAATAAAATAGTTTGTTGAGGCATTTCATTTCTAGCACTTATGTTTCCTGTTCTTTGACATCTATCACAACATTTACAAAACCTATATGAATCTCTAAACAGGGTGGGCCAGTACAATCCACATTCTAAAATTTTTCTAGCAGTTCTTTGTGGTCCAAAATGCCCACCACATGCTGAAGAATGGCAAAAGGTGAGTACAGAATGAAACTCATGATCTGGTACACATCTCCTAATGATTTGATCACTACAAAATTTCCACAAGTAAGGATCATCCCACACATAATATTTTGCATCACTTTTAAACTTATCCTTTTGAGCTTTCGAAAAGTGTGTAGGAAAAACATGAGCTACAAGAAAATTCACTAAGTCTGCATACCAAGGTGACTCACCATGCAGCTGTAAAAGCTGCTCATCTCTGAAATCATCATCTATGGCCGTGGGATCTCCATCTCCCTCCAATCTGCTCAAGTGGTCTGCTACTAAATTTTCCTTGCCACTCCTGTCCCGTATCTCCAAGTCAAACTCCTGTAGTAGTAGCATCCATCTAATAAGCCTTGGCTTCGCATCTGGCTTCTTCAGGAGGTACTTCAGTGCTGCATGATCAGAAAACACAACAACATGAGAACACAATAAATATGATCTGAATCTATCTAAAGCAAAAACAATGGAAAGAAGCTCCTTTTCTGTGGTGGTGTAGTTGGCTTGGGCTGAATCCAAGGTCTTTGAGGCATAAGAAATAACATATGGTGCCCCATCTACTCTCTGTGCAAGTACAGCTCCTACTGCATGGTTCGAGGCATCACACATCAACTCAAAAGGTAAGCTCCAGTCTGGTGATCTGATGATAGGTGCAGTAATAAGAGCTTCCTTCAACCTCTGAAAAGCCTCCTTGCATTTTGCATCAAAATAAAAATCCACATCCTTCTGCAACAATCGAGACAATGGGAGAGCAACTCTACTGAAGTCTCTAATAAATCTCCTGTAGAAACCTGCATGTCCAAGAAAAGATCGAACATCCCGTACGCATACGGGGTGAGATAAAGAAGATATAGCACTTATTTTTGCAGGATCTACCTCTATACCTCTCCTAGAGACTATGTGACCCAAAACAATGCCATGCTCAACCATAAAATGACACTTTTCAAAATTAAGAACCAGATCAGTCTCGATGCATCTATGCAAAACCCTAGATAAATTTTCTAAGCATGAATCAAAGGATGTACCAAAAATAGAAAAATCATCCATGAATACTTCCATGCAGTGTTCTAACAACTCACCAAAAATACTTACCATACACCGCTGGAAGGTCCCTGGAGCGTTGCAAAGTCCGAATGGCATCCGTCTGTAAGCAAATGTGCCGAAAGGACAAGTGAAGGTAGTCTTCTCTTGATCTTCCGGATCTATGCAAATCTGAAAATAACCTGTGTATCCATCCAAAAAGCAATAGTGTGACTTCCCCGCCAATCTCTCCAACATCTGATCAATAAAGGGCAAGGGATAGTGATCCTTCCTCGTGGCTTGGTTCAGCTTCCTATAATCCACACAAACCCTCCATGCATTCTTTCACTCTTGTGGGCACCAACTCGTTGTCTTCATTTGCCACCACTGTAACTCCTGATTTCTTGGGGACCACATGAATAGGACTCACCCATCTGCTGTCAGAAATAGGGTAAATGATGTCTGCCTGTAGAAGTCTAGTCACCTCTTTCTTTACTACATCAAGAATCAAAGGGTTGAGTCTTCTTTGTGGTTGTCTCACGGGCTTCATATTTTCTTCTAAGTGTATCCGATGCATGCAGATAGCAGGACTAATCCCAGAAATATCAGCAAGTGTCCACCCTATAGCTTTTCTGTGCTGCCTCAGAACTTGTAATAATTTTTCCTCTTGCTCTGGCTCTAAATTCTGGGCAATGATGACAGGTAGCTGCTGATCTTCTCCCAAATAAGCATACTTCAAGTGTGCTGGCAAAGGCTTCAACTCAGGCTCTGACTGCTCAGTAGATATGGGTGATCCCTGGGGCTCAGTGCAATCCCCTACACTCACATACCTACCCTCTGACTCTCCTAACACATCAACCATCAAGAGTGATCCCTGGGGCTCAGTGCAATCCCCTACACTCATGAAATCTCCCTCAACTGTAAGAGTTCCAGAAACGGATCCAAACTCAGCTCCTCCTGCAGACATAACATCTCCTGCATCTATAGAGCTCAGGTCACACTCATGAACATCAAAGAAAATCCTATCAGCAAGGGCATCTACACCAACTAGCTCCTCAGCAACATCAATACTCAAAACAGAGTGATCCTCCCTCGGATGCTTCATAGCGTCAAGAAGACTGAACTGGACTACTGTATCTCCTATCTCCATGGAAAGTGCCCCTGCATGTACATCAATCTTCGTTCTGGCGGTCTTCAAAAATGGTCTCCCAAGGATGAGTGGAGATCTATGTGCAAGGAAATCTCCCTCCATGTCCAATATGTAAAAATCAGCTGGGAAGATCAACTCTTTCACCTTAACGAGCACATCCTCAATCATACCGGCTGGGTGAGTCTGGCTTCTGTCAGCTAGCTGAATCACTACTCCTGTAGGCTGTAAAGGGCCTATGCCCAACATCTGAAAAAATGACCTAGGCATCACATTGATGGAAGCACCAAAATCTAACATGGCATCCTGAAATAAATTGCTTCCAATCTCACAAGGTACAGTAAAAACTCCTGGGTCTTCACATTTCTGAGGAATTTGCTGAAACAGTGCTGAAACATTTTTGCCCATGTTAACTAACTCATTCCCCTTCAATCTCTTCTTGTGAATGCACAAGTCTTTGAGAAACTTAGCATATTTTGGAATTTGCTTGATCATGGTAAGCAATGGCACATTCACCTGCACTTTGCTAAAAAGATTCACAAGATCTTGAAATTCTTTGGCCTTCTCTTCCTCCACTTCCTTCCTTGCTTGAACTTTGCGTTGGGGAAAAGGCAAAGGAATTCTTGACTCTTGTTCTTGATGTTTGGAGACTTGTGAGGCTGAATTTTCAGCTTGTAAAGAGGCTGGAATGTTTGCTGGAATTTTCTCTGAATTGGGGGGTTCTTCTACTTCTTCATCCACAATGATGGGGTCAACTTGGGTGGGAATTTGGCTTGAACTTGGGCCACTGTAGGCTGCTGGAATTTGCTGAAAAGGGCTGAATTGAGCTGGAATATAAGCTGCTGGAATTTTCGGTTCCAAGTCTGAATATTTTGGTTCTTGAGCTAAAACTTCCTTCCCACTTCTAAGAGTTATTGCGCTCACATTTCCTTTAGGATTTGGAGTTGTTTGTGAGGGTAATTGGCTTGACCCTTGAGCTTGCATTTGGTTCATCCCACTTGCTAGTTGTCCAATTGTTCTCTCAATGTTTTGCAAAGTTGTATCTGTCCTTTGTTGGTGTTGTTGTTGTTGTAGCATGTGTTGCATTAGCTCCTCGATCTTTTGTTGTTGTTGCGAATTGGAACCACTAGAACTCCCATAGCTTGCATATGACTTGTGTGGGGCTGAAAGGTGGGGAGGGCTGCTGAAAATTTGAAACCTTGCTGGAATTCTGCATTTGAGGCTGATTTTGCTGATTTGACTCTGAAATGGTGCTGAAAATTTTGAAAACCTTGCTGTGAGTTCTGGAATTGATTCTGGAATGGATGAAAACTTTGCTGGAAGTTCTGAGAAGGCGGCTGTGGTTGCTGAAAATTATGATTTTGTGACTGAAAACCATGGTATTGCTGCTGTGAACTCTGAAATGAGGGCTGATTTTGCTGAAATTGATGATTGGAAGGCGGTTGTTGGTAAAAAGAGTTACCATACTTCAAATTTGGATGGTCCCTCCAACCCGGATTGTAGGTAGATGAGTAGGGGTCATTTCTTTGTTGGAATTGAGCTCTAGCCAAGGCCGCAACCGATTCATCTTGTTGGAGATTTGGACAAAGGTCCGAATTATGTTCTTGGCTTGAACAAATGCTACATACCCTTGTAACTTGATTTGGAAATGAAGTTGTTGGAAAATTTGAGGCTTGGTTCACATTGTTCAATGCCATTTGCTTCACTAAATTTAACAACTCCAACAATGAGCTCTGAATTTCTTTGTTTTCATTAGACATCACTTGAGCTTCATTAACCCCTCTTGTAGTAAGTGCTCTACTCCCGAATTGTTGAGAATTCTCCGCCATGTTAGAAATGAGTTCTCTAGCTTGCTTCGGAGTTTTGTTTACTAAGGCTCCTCCTGCCGCCGCATCAATCATGCTCCTATCCATAGGTAATAAACCTTCATAAAAATATTGCACAAGAAGTTGCTCACTAATTTGGTGTTGAGGACAGCTAGAGCATAACTTCTTGAACCTCTCCCAATAATCATAAAGGGACTCTCCAACCACTTGTTGAATGCCACAAATACTTTTTCTGATAATGGCGGTCCTTGATGCTGGAAAAAACTTCTCTAAAAATGCTCTCTTCATTTCAATCCAACTAGCAACATGTCCAGTGGGCAAATAATACAACCAATCCTTAGCAGCCCCAGTCAAGGAAAAAGGAAATGCTCTTAACTTAATGTCTTCTTCAGAAACCCCCTGTGGCTTCATGGTAGAGCATACCACATGGAATTCGTGCAGGTGTCTATTTGGATCCTCCCCAGATAAACCCTGAAACTTTGGCAACAAATTGATGAGTCCAGATCTAAGCTCAAAATTCCCCCCTAGCTTTGGATAAGCTATGCTGGAGTACTGAAATGCAGCGTCAGGTGCTGCAAGCTCCTTCATGGTTCTCTGGTGGTCTGCCATGTCAATGCCTGAGTGAGTGAAGACAGTCTGAATAGGAGGGATATCTGTAGTCTCAGAAAGAATGGCCTGGCTCCTCCTGACTCTGAAAGTCCTGTCAATCTCAGGGTCAAAATCTTCTAAATCACCACCTAAAGACCTGGTCATAAAATCAAACAACTCACAGTAAAAGTGGATAAAAAGATAAAACAAATAAAATCAAATCAAAAGATATAGCAATAAGCACAAAAGTAAGTCAAGAATGATATGAAATAAATGCACAAGCAAAAATCAAACAAATCAACTAATAGTTCCTCGGCAACGGCGCCAAAAATTTGACGGGCCCAAATGGACTGTCACGAATGTGGGCCTCAAATTTAAATGTGAATGAATAACTGGAAACCCTTTTTACAATCAAAAGTATGAAAATGTAATATAGGGGACACAGGTCGTATTTTTCTCGGGGCTAGTTGTCGTGCTTGATTCAAACTTATAGTTATGTGTCGTTTTTGAGTTTCAAACAAGTAAATGGATTTTGGTTTGTAATTGAAAATGAAATTGCAATGGAAAAATAGAAACCTTGATTTAATAAACTAAACAAGAAAATTGGCACTAGAAAGCTCAACCAATGGAAAACCAAATCAAAACACTTACAAAGTTTTTTTTTTTCTTTTTTGGCAACTGTTTTCTGATTTCAAACACAAAATGGAATGCTATGCATTGAAATAAAGGCAGGGATGGGAGTTTTCGAAAATCAATAGGCTTAACACAATTAATAGCATGCGAAATTAGAACTCCACCAAGTAATTGCAACTCAACTAGCTAAAGTGTTTTGGAACCCAACCACTGCCCACCAAATTCAGATATGAAGTGAATTCTAACTTATGAATTTCAAACACAATCTTAAGCTACAAAACAGGCTAAATTGCGGATGCAACTAGGTTCTTATCTATTGGCACGCAAGAGATAGCTCTTTGTGCCAAAAACTAACACAAACTCGAAAATGATATCTTTTCAACTAAGAATTCTAAACTAATTAATTCAATTGAGAAACAGGGTTATGAGAAAAGAACTAAGCAAATCTAAAGGAAGAAATTCGAGAGCCGAAAACAGCAATTCAAGAAAACCAAATTCAGAAACTTACTTAGCTAGAATTTAAGATGCAGAATTAAGGATTAGCTATAGAAATTTTTTCGCAATGGATCAAATGCTAAACTAGCTGATGCAAAACGAATTCGACTAACTAATCTAGATGCAATGTAACTGAAACTAGCAATCACTTGACAAGAACTAAGGAAATCGACTGAAATTTTTGATAAACAGCAAACTAACTTGGCACGCAACAATACAATTTGGCACGCTAGCAAATGAAACTAAAATAAACTGAAATTTGGTCTAGTTGATCACTAAACAAGTTCCTAAATTACTCTACTTGCAGAATTGAAGCTAAGTTATAGTTAACAACTTAAAAATCGAGAAATTCAGTAACTAAACAGAATTTCAGAACAAAACTGCACAGAATTGAAACTACAGCTACAAAACTTGGAAATTAAGGATCTAAGCTACTCCTCAACCCCTCCCGTGCTCAAGAAATTCTTGGTTGTCAATCAAGAACTGGCTTCGAACCCCTAGGCTCAGCAAATCAGTGGACAATCAATTCTGAAGTTGATTCTGCATCGAATCTGCGCTTGCTGGAATTTTCAATCCGATTCACTCCATCTCAATTGGTGGAGCTGCGATGATGATTTGGGAAGCTTCTGAGCTCACCTGAGAACCCCTACAAATGGTTCAGAAGCTTGGAAATGGGCCGTGGTTGAGAAGAAGGTGGTCGGACTGAGGACTGCCGAAACTCTCAAGCAATCCCCTGTTCCAGCGCAAACGAGCAGAATTCTTCAAACAACGATCGCCAAAGACTTGATTCTCGATCTAGAATGGAAGATGAGGTGGTCACGCCTTCTTGGAAGCAAAAACTTTCAAGAACTATGAAGAACGGATGAAAAAACGGTGAAGAATACTGAAGACGCGACAAGGTCAGCTGCTGGGGAATTTTTCCTTAGATAATCAGAAAATGGATGGCTCAGATTAAGTTGAGAAAATCCAAAGGCTGATCTTGCTCTGATTTGAGCCAAACTTTGATGATGATGATCTGGGGTCAGGATCTGCCTCGTGGTAGCTCGAATCCTCCAGATATGCAACGGATGGTCCAGATCTACTTAGTCTTTGAATGGACGATCTAGAGCCCTCCAAGCTTGATCCAACGGTTGATTTAGCTCTGATTGGGGTGAAATCTTCAGATCTTGATCAGGGTGCTTGATCAACCCTTGCCCTAGCTCGGATTGCTTCGGATCATCCCGGATGTCTCAGATCTAGCCGCTCTTGAATCGGACGGCCCGGATTAATCCAAAACATGATAATTCGATCCGGTTCCACTTCCGACTCAAGTTTGACCCAATATTCCCTAGGTCCATGAACCTTTATTGCCTACAAAAATAGATCAAGAATTTAATGGCCAATTAACTCAAATATGTGTAATTTTGCAATTAAGTCCAAAATATGAATAAGTTCTAAAACCTAGGGCAATTTCACAATTTTAGCAATAAAAGCATAGGTCAAACATGGATTTTAGCAACTCAAGTAATTAATAAAATAGTATTTATCAGTATGCACGCAAAAGAAAGAATGGGTACAAAGCCGGGGACCCCAAAGAAGATGATGTATATGATTTTAAAGTATTATTTACTATGTTTTCCAAAGAGCATCCTAATGTTTTGAAATGCACATGTTCTATGTTTATATGTCTTCATGTATCTGATGTGACTTATGAATCTTATGCTGTCCATGAAATGTTATATGTTTTAAAATGCATGCGACGTATGAATTTAGTGAGTAGGAAAGAGCTTACTAAGTTTTATACTTATAGTTTATTTGCTTATGTTCCAGACCAACATAGAAATTTCTGAGGAATGGGCAGCTGCAGGAAGGGCTAACGTGTGTGGTGGTGGCTTGACTGATCGATCCACTTAAATGCAATCTATAGATTTAGTTCTTATTTCTAATAAGACATATGTTGCTACTTTATGCATGATACTTGCTAGTTCTTTTGGAGTTTATTTAAGTATGGATGCTATTAGATGTTATGTGATGTTATTACTTCCTTATCATTGCATATGCTTTTAGTTATGTTTCATATCCGCTGCAATGTTAGATTCATACGCTATGATATAAGTAAGTAAGAAAAAAAAGGTTAAAGGTAACGTGCCGCCTAACGGTAAGGGGTGGGCGTTACAAACAGGGAGTTCGTGCCAACTCCCTGATCGGTCTCCAGACCGATCCAGCTTCAACCAAATCAGCCCTAAGTTCAGAGAACAACCTCCCTAGCCTTCTCTGACTCATTCTGGTCTCAGAGAACGAGCTCACGTGCCCTCTCCGACTAGTACACGAAATGCTCATTCCCCCGGACCAAGACTTCGTGCCCAGCTTCACTCACCGGGACTTCATTCAACCTAGCTTCACTCGCTTGGACCTGACTTAACTCACTAGGGTTTTAGTCACCTGGATTCACTCACCAGGACCCGACTTTACTCGCCGGGGTTTCAATCACCTGGCTTCACTCACCAAGACCGGCTTCACTCACTGGGGTTTTCATAACCCGGCTTCACTCACCGAGAGTCGTGCCTAGTCCCCGACCAGGACTTAAACCAGACTCATCTCATTAACCTAAACTAAAATCAGTGTCAACACCAAAACAACAATCAGGGTCAGACTGCATCAACAATCTTTTCTATGGACTTAGGTACTTTGATGTTTCTTAGTGTTACTTTGCCCGAGACGGACAAAGGTTTAAGTGTGGGGGAGGATACAAGCATTCAATCAAATTCTGAGGACAATGTGAAATATTTGGCAACCCACAAGCAAAATGTGCCAAGTTTAGATCCCAAATGAAGCCTTTAGCTCTCCTCTACTATGTAATGCAGAAGAAAATTGTAAAGTTCAGAAAAAAAATGGGACAAATGATAATGTGGAGGCTGCCGAATGCTATATCTCGGGTGTTTGTCATCGATTCTCATGGTCAAAATCATGTATCCAAGAGCTGCTACCAATTGCAAGAAATGAGTTGAAAGAGTTTTGTATCAAGAATGAGTTGTAAGAAATGGCTAGGAAAGGTAACATTGGTAGCATCTACATTCCTAAGTATTATTTGATGTTTCAAGTTTTATGAGGCAAGTTCCAAAGGGAAGTGAAGGTTTACTCTCACTGCAAAGGTTGGTTGAAATCAGTGATGAATTGCAAGTAGAGAAGAAAAAAAATAGAAAAAGAGAAAAAGAGTGAGTTGTGATCTACATTCATTTGAAACAAGTTGAAACTTTCTAAAATTGTTGTACATCTCAGATTTCATGAGTTGGAGCTAGTCATTGAAAGGAATTGAAAAAGAGAAAAACAAAAACTCAGCTGCAAATAAAAATAGAAAAGAAAGAGTAGCTGAAAAACAAAAGAAAAGAAAAGAAAAAGAAAAGAGAAATATGAAGTGGGAATCAAGTGATGGGTTAGAATTCTGAATTTGAAGCTGTGAACAAGGAGCTAGTTGAATGTAAGAGTGAGTTATTGATTAGAAGATTGAAATCTCGACAGAACAAATCAGAAGTCTGCTAAATTCAGCTATTGATCAGTCCCTGATCGGTCACCAATCCGATCAGGGAGGCGTCTGATCTGCCTGCAGACCGATCAGACGCATTCCAGTCTGATCTCCAGAACGATCAGACAGTAATTGATCAGTCCCTTGACCGATCAGTAGAGTTGGCACAGAAACAGAACCTTGGCATACTGAATTCAGTGACTTTCCTCAGTCCCTGCTCCACCACAACTCTGATACATGCAAAATAATACACGAAGAAAAGGGAAAAGTTCCTCTAGATGCATTCTTGAGTATCCAAGTCTTCCATTTTCTTTACTTTTCCATATTTCTTTATCATGCCACATTTTTTTACCATGTCATATTTCTTTACTTTCTTTATCATGATTCATAAGTATCAAAATTCATTAAACCTCTATTTCATTTCTATCATTTCATATTTCTTTAACTTGTTCCCATAAGCTTTTGTAGGTGTGGATCTAAATCAAGAATGATAGGGAGAGTAGAGCATAAGCAAGCTTATGGTAGTGCAAGAACCATATTGTGTTTGAGTGAGCTCTACTTTCATCAAAAATGTAGAACTTAGGAAGTGAGCCACTAAATATTCTCTTGAGAGGTTTTGTGACTTAGTTCATCTCAATGAGTCATGAAAGATGAAGTATGCTAAGTTGTTGATTTAAGGACAAGATACTAGTCCATTGAGTTTAGATTTTTGAGAATTGACAACCCTAGGTAATTTCCTTTCAATTGCTTCTAACTATGATTGTGACAAATCTAGGGGGGTACATTACTAGTTAGGTTGTGCGAGATGCCCAAGAGTAAGTGTGGGAGAGTTGATAATTACCATTTTGATGATTAATTTAGGCTCTCAAATCCATGTTTTGATCCCTTTTTATATGCTTAAGTTTGCATTTACATTAGGTTTCATGAATTGTCTCTATTTTAGCTTTTGATTCAAATCTTTGTATATTTGAGATATTTTGGATATTAAATTTGAATCTAATTTTATAGGTTTTAAATGATCATGGACCTAGATCAGATTGGATCAAACTTGAGTCAGAATTGGATCCGGATCAAGGTGATCAAGCATCGGGTAATATGGGCCATCCGATCAAGAAATGGCTAGATCTGAGCCATCCGTCAACTTCTGATTAATCCAAGCTCAAGATAGAGCTAATCAAGTCCATGGATCAAGATTTGAAGTTTAGAGCCAAATCAGAGTCCATCTGGCCGTTGGATCAAGTTTAAGTGAGTCTAAGCCGTCCATTCAAAGATCAGGGCAATCTGAGCCAACCGTTGCAAATCTGGAAGATCCAAGCTACTAAGAGGCAGATCCTGACTATTGATGGAGATCTGGGAAGTTTGATTCTGATCCGAGTTAATCCAACCGTCGGATGAAGCCAGAACGATCTCAGCCGTTCATTTCTAACAGTTATAACCGAACTCCTCAGATATGAGCTCTTGGTCATCGCGTAGGAGTAGAGTTCGCCGAGTAGCATAGTTTTCTCTGTTCATCATCAATTTTGTTGCAGTTTTCTTCTCAGATCTCGGGCGACCACATCAAATTCGTTTATCTGTAAGATTTCATATCATCAAGGTATATTTTTCGATTAATTTGCTAATCGATTGTGTTTTAGGAAGTTTCGGAGAGGGTTTCGCCGGAGCTGCTGTTCTTGCCGATTGATCCTTATTGAGGGCTGGTTTTCATCGTCCGGAGCTATCGAAGCAACGCTGAGGGGTTCTCGGAAGCATTTGATGGTTTCTGAGCATCGATCAACAGCCAGCCAATCCAGGAGGAAATGATCGGGGACGGACTTCAGTCACTGATCGGTGTTGGTGATCGGACAGAGTCGCTCCTGATCGGTCCAGTGACCGATCAGAAGAAGACCTGATCGGTCCAGTGACCGATCAGGAAGATCCAAATGCACCAATCCATTGTAACTTGATCCAAGAGGTAGATCCTTCATTAGTTATTGAGATAGGGGGTTTATAGCCCATCCTTTGTGTGACGGCAAAGGGAAGTCTTGACAAATAGATGACTTGATGTTTAATTTAGGATAACTTTTGTTCCAAGCACTTGTTTTCTTTACATTGCTTTAGTTTGTTCCAATTACACTTCAAGTCAAGTTCTCAAGTATTGTTTCGTTCTAGTTCTTAATTTCTGCAATTAGTTTCTTGCAATTTGTTTCCTGCAATTAATTCTTTAATTTCAATTCCATTGTTTTGCAATTTAATTGCTTAGTTGTTTAATAGGTTAAGTTTAGTTCCCGAAATTTCCTAATTCATTACATGCTTTAGCTAAGTTTAGTCTATTTCATTCTGAATTGTCATTTCATTCTTTATCGCAAAAACACCCATTTTATTAGAAATCCCAAAACATTTAACGACAACAAATCTCAAGTTCGAGTTAAATATTCACAACTAGTCCTTGGAAAAATACGACCTGAAACCCCTATTCTACATTTAACTTTGTTAGCCAAGGGGTTTCATCTTATAAATATCTAAATTTGAGCCTGATTTGTGACACTTGTATCGGGTCCATCAGTGGGTCTTTAGAAGAAAGACTGACATGGATGGACGCATGCATACCTATAAAGGGCGCTTGGTAGCTATAGGTTTCAAACAAATTCATGGTATCGACTATGATGAAACCTTTTCACCAGTGGCGATGCTAAAGTCCATTCGGATCTTGCTTGCAATTGCAGCTTACCATGATTATGAGATCTGGCAGATGGACATCAAAACCGCATTCCTAAATGGGAATCTACTCGAGGATGTGTACATGTCACAACCTGAGGATTTTGTAGATCCAGAGCATGCTGGAAAGGTATGTAAGTTGCAAATGTCCATTTATGGGCTAAAGCAAGCATCTCGAAGCTGGAATCTTCGATTCGATGATGCAATCAAAGCGTTTGGTTTCATCAAGAATGAAGATGAACCCTGTGTCTACAAAAGGGTTAGTGGGAGCACAGTTATCTTCCTGATCTTGTATGTAGATGACATACTCCTCATTGGGAATGATATCCCTTCACTACAGTCTGTGAAGACGTGGCTAGGGAATTGTTTCTCAATGAAAGACTTAGGTGAAGCAGCCTATATCCTAGGCATCAAGATCTATAGAGATAGATCTAAGAGATTGCTTGGCTTAAGTCAGAGTACATATATTGACAAGGTGCTTAATCATTTTTCCATGCAGAATTCCAAGAACGGATATCTGCGGTTGTCACATGGTGTGAGTTTTTCGAAGACTCAAGGTCCCTCTTCTAAGGAGGAGAGAGACCATATGGATCAAATCCCTTATGCATCCGCTATGGGGTCTATCATGTACGCCGTGCTTTGTACTCGACCAGATGTCTCGTATGCTTTGAGCATGACGAGCAGGTACCAGTCAGATCCAGGTGAAAGTCACTGGACAGCTGTCCAAAATATTCTTAAGTACTTACGAAGGATGAAAGAATATTTCTTGATATTTAGAGGCAATGAGGAGCTAGCTGTAAAGGGTTACAGTGACGCAAGCTTCCAAACAGACAGGGATGATTTTAGATCGCAGTCAGGGTATGTATTTTGCCTGAATGGTGGTGTTGTGAGCTGGAAGAGTTCGAAGCAGGACACAGTCGTAGATTCTACAACAGAGGCTGAGTATATTGTTGTGCTTGAGGCGGCAAAAGAGGCTGTTTGGATCCGAAAGTTCATCACAGAGCTTGGTGTGGTTCCTATCATAGTAGACCTGATATACCTCTATTGTGACAACAATGGGGCAATTGCGCAGGCTAAGGAACCTCGCTCTCATCAGCGGACCAAACACATACTACGGCACTTCCATCTCATTCGAGAGATCATCGATAGAAGAGATGTGAGGATATGCAGAGTACACACTGATTCTAACATCGTAGATCCTTTGACCAAGGCTTTGGCACAAAAGAATCATGATGGTCATACCAGGTCACTAGGTATTAGATACTACAATGATTGGCACTAGTGATAGTGGGAGATTGTTAGTAGGAGCCCTAGAGCCAATTATGTGATGATTGACTAGGGATATTTTGTATCATAATCTATTATTAATAAAGGCATGTTTGGTTATTACACTTACTTTGTATTTGTGCCAAATAACTAAGTATAATAATGTCCTTGGGTACTAGGTTCTTATCATTATATCGATTGGTTGAATCGATAGTGAGATAATGTAGAGAATACTACTCTAAACCATTCCTAGTCAAGTATTAATATTCAAGGACAATATTAATGCATGGAGACTAGCATGTAGGTCAACTAATGACTTGAGCTCACAAGTCATGGATATGTGATATCAAGTTGACACATGAGTATACATTGGAGAATGTGTACTGTATGACCCGCCATGAGAAAGTTTCATAGATTGTCATATGAGTGTCATAAACTTTCTCATGTGACTATTAGTATGAATAGTCCTTAGACCTGAAGTCACTACGGTTCCCTACATAAGGAGTTATGTACTTTGGTATCGTCAAACGTGACCCGTAACAAGGTGGACTATAAAGGCAATTACTAGGTATGTAATAAATTATGCGGAGGGATATGAGTGATGTAGATGAGATCTATCCCTCCCATATGACGGGAGTGATATCTGTGGGCCCCTTGATCGAGTAGAACTATTAAAACGCATGACCATGCTCAAATGAGTCAATATGAGATATTGAGTTTATTTGTTTGAGTGAGTCTACTCGGGGATCAAGAAACACAAGATTGACTGAGGATGACATGGTCTATGCCTCATTGGTCAATCTAGATATCAAGGATAGAAGGACAAGGTTATACATTATCATAGTCACGGAGATTTAGTCGGATCTCGACTTTCCTTGTTACTTGGGTAGCAATGATGCATTGCTAGGTGCCGCTCATTGCTTATGTGTCTAAAGTGGTTTAGACACATTGCCAATGTTACAAGAACCTATTGGGTCACACACTAAGGACACGATGCTTTGGAGATTAATTGATCTTGGTTTGACTAAGATTTGATTCGAATTGGGTTAATTGAGTTAGACTCAAATGAATCTAATTAGATTATGGGATTGAGTCTAATTTGAGTTAGACTCATCTAGATTAGACTCAACTACTTAATTATGGATAATATTCATTAAAGGGTTTAATAAATATTATTTAAGAGGAAGGCTAAGAGGCATTCTATTCATTAGATGAATAGAATATTAAGAGTCTCAAGGAATACCAAGAGGCTTGGTATTCATTGGGCTTTATTAGCATTAAGATGAGAGGAGATCAAGGGGCATAGACCCTTGGTATTCATTAGATGAGTATAAATACCCCCCTATCAAAGGCTAGAGGGTGCATCTCACTTCCACTTCTTTCTTCCTCCTTGTCCATGACTCCCTAGTGGAGGTTCTTGTGCTTTATGAACCATCCCAAGTTGCTAGCACAACTAAGGTGGTTCCTCTCTGAGGTGTAGATCGTGTTTGTGTGGATACGCATAGAGGCACGGACACTTGAATGTGCAAGAGATCCGGTGAAACAAAAGACTAGCGGGATAAGTGAAGGGCACGCGACAAAGGTATTCCTATAAGATAGGAATTGTAGATCACTTTGTATGAGTTTTCTTTCGCATTGATCGCTCGAGGGATCTTATTTCCGCTGCGATTTTAAATATTTTACCCATAGATCCCTACATCTAAAGACCCCTCTAGACCCTATCAGAATGAAGAAAGAGTGAAAGAGATGAGGGGTCAACGGAAGATCAAAAAGCTTGAAGATAATGTAGGCCCCTCCCATCTGAGTGAAGACATTAGGAGCCATATGGTGGAGAGCGATATTAAAGTACGAGGCTATGTTAGTGTAAAAGGGGGGGATAGAGAAATGAAGCCCTAACTCCATCTGCCCTAAGAAAAAGGTCAACATGCCTGCGGGAGGTTCCACAGGCGTCTGATCCACTTTGGGGATGACCATCGTCATCTCAGCCGGGACGCCGTAGGCCTCGGTGGCCGCTTGCAAGGCCTCCCGCCTCACTCTCGAGGAGGAGACTCATACCATTCTGCCCGATAGCTCTCCATGACCCCTATGAAAGAAGACAAGAAGGAGACAAACTACTCACGCGTAGAAGAAGCTCTACAAGGGAGGAAGACGGAGTACACCCAGTCGCGGAAACAAAAGTGGAGGCCAACGTCTGCCTTTTCCCCCCATATACCCAGGCAGCCACTTGCCTGGGCACAATGGGGAAGTGACGCGTGGAAAACAAGAAATTGCCTCGCCTGGACAGTCGATTATCTCGAGCCAGCCATACTGGCGCACGCTTGTGAGGACTCGTGGAGATGGTCGTTAGAATAAGTGGCAATAAGGCATTTGCGCAAGCACCTTGTGGCCCTCAAAAAGGGGCCAGGCACCTTTATAACGTAGGGATAGACGTCATTATAAGCCTTCGGGAGTCGGAGCAGTCTTTTTGAAAAAGATGAAATCAACAAAGGGGATTTCTAGGAACGCAGGATGAAGATGATATGATCCTAGAGCCCTCCATAATTATTGCAGGAATAGTCATGAAGGCGGAGGCCCGCGAGAGGGCAACTTCTTCATCCTGGCATTAGTTTGATCAGTTAGCCACACTTCCTTCTATCAGACTTGAAGGGAGGGACTTGTGATAGGGTTGAATGAGCCTCGGCTAGAATGAGGGATGAAGAAGCTGCGAGACACAATACGCCGGGTCGAGATAACCCTCCTTCCCGGGCCCCGGGACTCACCGCGAGCGACTCACCCAGGATGGCCGGCTAGAAGATCCTCTCGGGAACATCCTAGGGAATTAGGCCCCGAGGGCGCCCCGAGGGCACCTCGAGAGTTATGGCATCAAATGCCCCCCCCCCCTCGAGCTCACCTCGGGACGTGAAGTCCTCACAATAACCAAGCTTAGGCAGTGACCCCCCCTCTCGGTACAGCTAAGCAGTCCCGCATGAAGGGGTCCACACGACCCTCAAAAACCGTGATAGGGGATCACATCGTAGACCGTTTCAAAGGATATCCCGTTACCGCCGAAATAGGGGGTGTGGCTTACGTATCGGAGACGTGGCACCAAGCGAGGGACACGTCTAGTCTGTCGACGTTAGTATAAAAGGTAGTCCAACCCCTTCGGTAAGGGGGTTATGCTCTCTCAACTTTAGACCTCTTCTTTACTTTTCGCAACCTTTCCTTCCCGACAGATACTGACTTGAGCGTCGAAGTGGACTCCGCCGGACCCCTGCCGACGTGTCCCCTAACGGTTTTGTTAACTTTGCAGACCCCAAGTTCCTCCCCATCTCAGCAACCACCACAGAAGCGAAGCTTCGGTGTCTGGCCATCATCGTCGACTCTTTCCGGAACACCTACCATCTTCACCTAAATATTTTCTAAACCCCCAACAAGAAAAACTAATTTATGGCATAGAAGACTAGGTCACACCCATACAAAATTAATTTCAAAACTATGTCAAAATGGACTAGTTAAGGGTATACCTAATCTTAAAAATTTTCAAAACTCAATTTGTAACCCATGTCAACAAGGCAAATAAACAAAGCCAACTCACAAACCTGTTGAATCAAACCTAACCCAATCTACACTTGAGCTCGTACACCAACACCAATTTGATTCTCATAGAGCCAAGTCACTAAGCGAAAATCAATATTATTTAGTAATTATTGATGATTATTCTAGATTTACTTAGGTTAAGTTTTAGAAAATCAAAGATAAAACTTTTGAAATATTTAACACTTTATGTAAAGTACTTGAAAATGAAAAAGATACTAAAATTAAAAGAATTAAGAGTGACCATGGGAGAGAATTTGAAATTTTAAAGTTTAATGAATTCTATAAAATAAATGTATATACCCATGAATTCTCTTTCCCTAGAACCTTTCAACAAAATGGAATAGTTGAAAGAAAAATAGGACCCTTCAAGAAGTTGTTAGGACTCTGCTCAACGAATACAACTTATCAAATCAATTTTGGACAGAAGTAACAAATACAACCTGCTATATCCAAAATAGGGTCCTAATAAATAAAAGATATAATAAAACACCCTATGAAATTTATTATCACAAATTACCTAATTTATACTATTTAAAAGCTTTTGGGTGTAAGGTACATATATTAAACACTAAGGACTACGTAGGTAAATTTCAATCAAAATCAACCCCATGAACTTTTTGTAGAATACTCAACAACAAGTACGACATATAGGGTTTATAATAACCATACCCTTAAATTTGAGAAAACTATAAATGTAATATTTTATGAAGAAATGGTAATTAATCCAACTAATTTACCTAACCTAATCAATACACCTAACTTAACCAACTCACCTGACTTAACCAATCAACCTAACCTAAACAACTCAAACCAAGACTTTGAAGAAATAGACTTAATACCTGAATCAATCCTAAACCAACCAGATGAACCAGTTATTCAACCTAAACAACCTGAACCATCATTTAGGACTAGGTTAAATCACCCGATTGACCAAATCCTAGGTGACCCAACCTTAGGTGATAGAACAAGATCATCCTATAGAAACCTAAGTCAGGTTGCTTTGATTTTTAAGATTGAACCTAAGTCAATAGAAGAAACTCTATCTGACCTAGACTGGAATAGCTATGTAGGAAGAACTAGCCCAATTTGAGAGAAACTAAGTTTAGGATTTAGTACCAAAACCAGAAGGTAAGACTATAATAAACACTAAGTGGGTTTTATAAACAAATTGGATGATAAAGGAGAAATAGTTACAAATGAAGCCCGTTTAGTGGCTAAAGAGTTCAGTCAAATTGAAGGATTAGATTATGGCTAAACCTATGCACCTATAGCTAGACTTGAATCAATTAGGATGCTTTTCGCCTATGCAACCCATAAGGGATTCAAATTATATCAAATGGATGTTAAGTCTGCCTTTCTAAATGGATTTATAAAGGAGAAAGTTTATGTAAGTCAACCTCTAGGTTTTGAGGACTTAGAACATCCTAACTATGTCTTTAAACTTAAAATGACCCTATAAGGACTAAAAGAAGCACCTAGAGCTTTATATGAAAGACTATACACTTAGTTTCTAAGGGATTTAACCAAGTCCAAATTGACCTAACCTTATTTGTTAAATTCTTAGAAAATAATATTTTTATTACCCAAATCTATGTAGATGATATAATTTTTAGCTCAACTAACATATGTTTTTTAAAAGAATTTATAAAAATAATAGAAAGTAAATTTGAAATGAGCCTTGTAGGTGAGTTAATATTTTTCTTAGGACATAAAATTAAATAAACTAAAGATGAACATTATGTTCACCAATTCAAATATGCAAAAGAATTAATTAAGAAATTTAGAATGAAAATTTCTAAAGACATTAACACCCCTATGACAACTAATGTTAAAATAGATAGTGACCCTGATGGAAAATCAGTGGACTTAAAGAACTTTAGAAGTGCTATAGGTAGCTTACTTTAGCTAACTGCTAGCAGACCTGATATTTTATTTGCACTAGGTACCAAACTTGTACTAAGGAATCCTACTTAAGCGTTGTCAAAAGAATCCTTAGGTACATTAAAGGCACCCTAAATGTAAGAATTTGGTATACTAGGACTCCTAATTTTAACCTACTAGGTTACTCTAACTCAAACTATGCAAGGTGCAAATTAGATAGAAGAAGTACTAGTGAAAGTTGTTAGATGTTGGGTCACAACTTAGTTAGTTGGAGTAGTAGGAAGCAACACTGGGTTGCATTATCCACAACTGAAGCTAAATACATAGCTCTGGGAGGGTGTGTAGCTCAATTACTATGGATGATGCATACCCTTAAGGACTTCCAACTGACCTACACTAACACTAATATTTACATTGATAATATTAGATCAATTAATCTTACAAAATATCTTATTCACCATTCTAGTACTAAACATATTGAAGTAAAACACCATTTTGTTAGGGATCATCTAGTCAGGGGTGAAATTGTACTTACTCACATAAAGTCCAAATCTAACATAGCTGATATTTTTACTAAACTACTACCTGAATTTGAGTTTAGTTCACTAAGAAAGCAGCTAGGAATGTGCTCAGTAGAATAGGATTATTTATTTACTTATTTTTTGAGTAATTAGAATCATTGTTTGTCTTTTCAAAAAATCATTTTTCAAAAATCATCTTCTATAACTATTTTTCATAAATTATTAACTATTTATCAAAAATTCATATTTTTAAAATCATGTTTTTTTTTAATTTTTTGACTTAGTTTTTCAAAAACTTATCCCCTCAAAACTAGGGATTGCTTTGTTATAGACTTAGCTTAGGACTTAACCCTTGCGTGCATGCTCTTATAGACTTAGAAGCTAACATCTCACAAGCATATTAGACTACTTTGATTGACAACTCAGACTAGGATGAGATGCTTAGCTCTAAGCCTTAACTCAAGATGCTTTAAGTCAGTACATCTAAAATAGTTGGGGCAATAAATACCACTAAACATTAATCAAGTTAGGTAATCAAGCTTACTATTTTATAACAATTAGTAAGTAACAAACTGGGTTAGACAAGGGCCCAAGGATTTGTGCTTTTGTGTTTTTTCAAAATTATTTTTTAAAATTATTTGATGGTTTATTTTTGTATGCTTAGACTTAAATCAAGCTTGGACTCAAATGAGTATATTAACTTGGTTTAAATTCTGTTCTTCAGCATTAATTCTTTGTTATTATTTAACTTTTCAAATTCAATTTTTTTTCTATACTTATGTTTTCAAAATTTACGGACTCTGATACCTAATTATTTTAAGTTCTTTTTCCTCTCCTTAATCAAAATATCTTTTACAAAAGGGGGAGAGTAGGGAAAAATATTTTTTTCAAAGAATTTTAAATTTTTTCTTCTTCTGGCAAATCTTTTTTGATATATGGCAAAGGGAGAGAGTACGAAAAGTGAAGTTAAAAAGTTTTTCAAATTTTTTACTTTAAGTTTTTTTTTCAAAACATTGTTTTTCAAGTTTTCAAAAAGGATATTTTTATTTAAAACTCTATTTTTCAAAAGAAAGAAATTTTAGTTTACTCTATTTTTCAAAAGGAAAATTTTAAAAATTAAAGTTAACTTTGAATTTTTCAAAGTACTTTTTCAAAATTATACTTGGATTTTTTTTCAAAGTAATACTTAGAACTTTTTCAAAGAATTTAGAAAATCATTCAAATTGAAAATTTCCTATTTTCTAAAAGATTCAGGGGGAGAATTTTAAATTAAAGAGGAGCATTACGCATTCTTTCAATTTTACAAGATGTTATTCAAAATTGCAAATGTTTAAAATCAAGGGGAAATTACTTATCAAGGGGGAGTGTAACACCTGAATTTTTCTCAAAATAAACAAAAAGAAACTAAAAATTTCTTTTAAAGGGGTCGGAGCAAGGGCTCAAACCTGCGATTCAAGTTGGTTTCAAATTTCCATTAGGGATAGTAATCATCTCGCTGGAATATAGAATCGATATTAGATAAGTAATAGTAAGTGTCTTTTATGGAAGATGGCTCTACTTCCACTTAATATATAAAGGATGGAAAGGAGAGAAAACCAAGGGTTTTCTCCTCCTTCCCTGCGAAAACCAAGAGAGGAGAGTTAGGGTTTCTTACCAAGAGTAAACTAGAGTTCTCTCCTAGGGCCAAGGGTTGGAAGATCGCGCAAGGAATAAGATTCTACGTCGGGTAGTAAGTTTAGAAGCACAAGGATGTAAGTAAATCACTCACCTGCAATAAAAGTAGTTTTCGTGTGATTCTAACATGATTCTAAGTCTTTAGATGATGTGATCTTAGTATAGCAAGACCAAGGTCTTGATTTGCCCAAAAGTAAGTTTTGGGATTAGGGCATGCAAGGTGCTCGATAAATGCTCAGAGTAAGACCAAGGTCTTACTAAGCCCTAGAACGAGTTCCAGGACTAAGAAATGAGATAAGAAACACGACCATGGTCTTGTTGTGTCCTAAATAAGTTTTGGGAACATTACCTTTTAAGTACAAAAGATATGCTAAGTTATGCATTGTAAATACAAGCATGACTACAAGTTTAAGTATATTACTTTGAAAGACCAAGGTCATTTTGGCATGTACCGGGGCAAGTCCCATAGAGATCTAGGCGTGCCTAGTAGAGACTCTCTAGTAGAGTTCGGTGGCGAGCTACCCCGAAACCTATTAGGTGTGATGCAGTCTGGCCTAATTGTTGTTTTGATGTTGACACCGATTTAAGTTCGGTTGAGTGAAAATTGAGATCAGATAGATAAGATTGGATTAAGTGTTCTGGTCAGAGAGGGCTCGGTAGATTGTTCTCCGGATTCTGGTCAGAGAGGGCTCGATAGCTCATTCTCTGGACCGAGATGAGTCGGAGAGGGCTCGGTAGCTCATTTTCCGGACTCTGGTCAGAGAGGGCTCGGTAGCTCGTTCTCTAGACCGAGATGAGTCGGAGAGGGCTCGGTAGCTCGTTCTCCGGACTCTGGTTAGAGAGGGCTCGGTAGCTCGTTCTCTGGAACGAGATGAGTTGGAGAGGGCTCGGTAGCTCGTTATCTGGACTCTGGTCAGAGAGGGCTCGGTAGCTCGTTCTCTGGATCGAGATGAGTCGGAGAGGGCTCGGTAGCTCGTTCTTCGGACTCTGGTCAGAGAGGGCTCGGTAGCTCGTTCTCTAGACCGAGATGAGTCGGCGAGGGCTCGGTAGCTCATTCTTCGGACTCTGGTCAGAGAGTGCTCGGTAGCTCATTCTCCGGACTAGACTAAGTCAGAGAGGGCAAGGGAGCCTATTCTCTAGACTCAGGGTCTAAATGATTGGCTGCATCGATCAGAAATCCGATCATGGAGTTGACACAAACTCTCTTGATAGTAGATTAGTCACAAAATTGATCCAGGATGTCTAATCGGTCTGTTGACCGATCCAGAAAGCTTCTGAGGAAATAGAAGGTTTTCTGAATAGTCTGATGACCGATCAGAAAACATTCTGTGTGGTCACAGAAAGATCAGAAGAATCTCTGATCGGTCAGTGCGACCGATCAGAATAGGCCCTGGACCGATCAGGATAGATCTTGATCGGACAGGAATGTGCTTGATCGGTCACCTTGACCGATCAGGAACTTGCCTAATCGGTCACCTTGATCGATCAGGCACTTGCCTGATCGGTCACCTTAACCGATCAGGTGCTTTGACTGGAAATTCCAGTGAGTTTAGTGATCGGTCTGGTGACCGATCCCCTGTTCTCTGATTGGTCAGTGAGACTGATCAGAACATCACTGGATCAATCATGATAGAGTTTCATTGGTCAGGAGGTTGTCTGATCGATCAAGGTGACCGATCAACACCTCTGAACTTTAATTCAAATTGTTGTCAACATAGTTCTGAATTCTGATTTGCTTCTGATTTGCTTCGCTAATGAATCTGTAAGTGTAGGGATCTATGGGTAAAATATTTAAAATCGCAGCGGAAATAAGATCCCTCGAGCGATCCATGCGAAAGAAAAACTCATACAAAGCGATCTACAATTCCTATCTTATAGGAATACCTTTGTCGTGCACCCTTCGCTTATCCCGCTAGTCCTTTGGTTCGCCGGATCTCTTGCACATTCAAATGTCCGTGCCTCTATGCGTATCCACACGAACACAATCTACGCCTCGGAGAAGAACCACATTAGTTATGCTAACAACTTGGGATGGTTCACAAAGCACAAGAACCTCCACTAGGGAGTTATGGACAAGGAGGAAGAAAGAAGAGGAAGAGAGATGCACACTCTAGCATTTGACTAGGGGGGGTATTTATACTCATCTAATGAATAACAAGGGTCTATGTCCCTTGAGCTCCTCTAATCTTAATGCTAATAAAACCCAATGAATACCAAGCCTCTTGGTATTCCTTGAGACTCTTAATATTCTATTCATCTAATGAATAGAATGTCTCTTAGCCTTCCTCTTAAATAATATTTATTAAATCTTTTAATGAATATTATCCATAATTAAGTGGTTGAGTCTAATCTAGATGAGTCTAACTCAAATTAGACTCAATCTCATAATCTAATTGGATTCACTTGAGTCTAACTCAATTAATCCAATTCAAATCAAATCTTAGTCAAACCAAGATCAATTAATCTCCGAAGCATCGTGCCCTTAGTGTGTGACCCAATAGGTTCTCGTAACGTTGGCAATGTGACTTAACCACTTTAGACACATAAGCAATGAGCAGCATCTAGCAATGCATCATTGCTACCCAAGTAACAAGAAAAGTCGAGATCCGACTAAACCTCCGTGACTATGATAATGTATAACCTTGTCCTTCAATCCTCGATATCTAGATTGACCAATGAGGCATAGATCGTGTCATCCTTAGTTAATCTTATATTTCTTGATCCCCGAGTAGACTCACTTAAACAAATAAGCTCAATATTTCATATTGACTCATTTGAGCATGGTCATGCATTTTAGTAGTCCTACTCGATCAAGGGGCCCCCACAGATATCATGTTGGAAATTCTGGGCCGCAAAAACCGCTTTTTGCGTTGCGGAAACCCCAGAAGTTCGGCCACGGATCCGTGCGAACATAAAAATAAATTACGAGTACGAGTTTAATCTACATTAGATCTACATGATAAGAATCATTACCCTTGACGCGTAGCCCTTCGCTTTCCCGCTTGTCCAAAAGGCCGCCGGATCTCGTAGAGTATCAAAGCAGACACTCCTCTATACGTATCCACGCGAACAAATGAAGATGAATCAAAACCTTAGGTGTGCTAGCACCCTATAGGTTTCGGCCAAGAGGAGAGGTCGAAGAAGCACTCCAACCAAAAATCAAGAGAGAAGAAGAAAAGCCTCACCCACACAAAATAAAACAAAACATCGGTTTTGTTCCTTCATGGTGGCCGGCCACTTAATGGCCATTAATGGCCATTAGGTGGCCGGCCATAATGGCTATTAAGTGCCATTAGGTGGCCTTCCATATCCCTTTTCAATTTGAATTCGAAATTCAAATGGGGGGTAAAACCAAGTCATCACTTGGTCAAACAAAGATGAGGTGGGTTTTGGCCAAGTCAAACTTGCCTTTTATGGACTTTCCATAAATAGTCAAGTCAAACTTGACTCCATTTCTTCTCCCATGTCAAGTCTAACTTGAAGTGGAACCAAGTCAAGTCAAACTTGATTTGGATTTAGGTCAAGTCAAACTTGCCTTTTATGGACTTTCCATATTTAGCCAAGTCAAACTTGACTTCAATTTTTCTCCATCTATTTGTTCTTTGCGTGTGACCCTATAGGTTCTTGTAACGTTGGCAATGCTTCTAACCTCTTAGAAACATAAGCAATGAGCGGTATCTAGCAACACATCATTGCTACCCAAGTTACAAGAATGTTGAGATCCAACATCACCTTGTGACTAATAATTGTGACTCTCACAATATATGATAATGTCCCTCTATCCTTGATATCTAGATTGACTCAATTGAGGCATAGACCGTGTCATCCTCGAGTCAATCTATATCTTGAACTCCAAGTAGACTCACACTAATCAAATGAGCTCAATATCTCATATTGACTCACTTGGGCATGACCATGCACTTTGTGGTCTAACTCTATCAAGAATACGATATCGCTGCCGTCATATAGGAGGGATAGATCCCATCTACATCACTCACATCCCTCTCCATAATTTGTTACATACCCAGTAATCGCCTTTATAGTCCACCCATTTACGGGTGACGTTTGACGAAGCCAAAGTACGTAACTCCTTATGTAGGAATCCATGGTGACTTCAGGTCCAAGGACTAATAGTCATACTAATAGCCACATGAGAAAGTATATGACACTCATATAACGATCCATGATACTTTCTCATGGCGGGTCATTCAGTATACATTCTCCAATGCATACCCATGTGTCAACTTGATATCTCTATATCCATGACTTGTGAGATCAAGTCATCATGTTGACTTACATGCTAGCCTCTACGTATTAACATTGTCCTTGAATGTTAATACTTGACTAGGAATCATTTAGAGTAATGTTCTCTATATCATCTCACTATCGATTCAACTAATCGATTGATATAGATAAGAATCTTCTACTCAAGGACATTATTATGCTTAGCTATTCGGCACAAATACACGTAAGTATAATAACCATAAAACATGCCTTTATTTATACACAGGAATATGATACAAATGAGTCTATATAATCATCACATGATTGGCTCTAGGGCTCTCACTAACAATCTCCCACTAGCACTAGTGCCAATCACTGTAGTATCTAATACCCAATGATCTAGTGTGACCATCATGCTTTCTCTGTGCCAAAGCCTTGGTCAGGGGATCTGCGACGTTAGCCTCTGAGGGTACTCTGCATATCTTCACATCTCCTCTATCGATGATCTCTCGAATGAGATGGAAGCGCCGTAGTATATGTTTGGTCCGCTGGTGTGAGCGAGGTTCCTTAGCCTGCGCAATAGCTCCATTATTGTCACAATAGAGCTCTATGAGATCTGCAATGCTAGGAACCACCCCAAGCTCTGCAACGAACTTGCGGATCCAAACTGCCTCCTTTGCTGCCTCTGATGCAGCAATATACTCAGCCTCTGTTGTAGAATCAGCAACTGTGTCCTGCTTCGAACTCTTCCAGCTCACAGCGCCGCCATTCAGACAAAACACGAACCCTGACTGCGACCGATAATCATCCTGGTCGGTCTGGAAGCTAGCATCACTGTAACCCTTTACAGTTAGCTCCTCATCGCCCCCATATATCAAGAAATATTCTTTAGTCCTTCTCAAGTACTTAAGAATATTCTTGACCGCTATCCAGTGACGCTCACCTGGATCTGACTGGTATCTGCTCGTCATACTTAAAGCATACGAGACATCAGGACGAGTACATAGCATGGCGTACATGATAGATCCTATGGCCGAGGCATAAGGGATCTGATCCATGCGGTCTCTCTCCTCTCTAGAAGAGGGACTTTGAGTCTTCGAAAGACTCATACCATGTGACATAGGCAGAAATCCTTTCTTGGAATTCTGCATGGCAAACCGAAGTAAGACCTTGTCAATATATGTACTCTGACTTAGGCCAAGCAATCTCTTAGATCTATCTCTATAGATCTTGATGCCTAAAATACAGGCTGCTTCACCTAAGTCCTTCATTGAGAAACAATTCCCCAGCCAAGTCTTCACAGACTGAAGCATAGGAATATCATTCCCAATGAGTAGTATGTCATCCACATACAATATGAGGAAAACTACTATGTTTCCTTCAACCCTCTTGTAGACACAGGGTTCATCTTCATTCTTGATGAAACCAAACTGTTTGATTGCATCATCGAATCGAAGATTCTAGCTCCGAGAAGCTTGCTTTAGTCCATAAATGGACCTTTGCAGCTTGCATACTCTGCCAGTATGCTTTGGATCTACAAAACCCTCAGGTTGTGTCATGTACACATCCTCGAGTAGGTTCCCATTCAGGAACGCGGTTTTGACATCCATCTGCCAGATCTCATAATCGTGGTATGCTGCAATAGCAAGCATGATCCGAATGGACTTAAACATCGCTACTGGAGAAAAGGTTTCATCATAGTCAATACCATGAATTTGTTTGAAACCCTTTGCTACCAGTCTACCCTTATAGGTATGCGTAAGTCCTCCCATGTCAGTCTTTCTCTTAAAGACCCACTTACACCCAATGGGTTTTACCCCTTCAGGTGGATCAACCAAGGTCCAAACTTGGTTGGTGTACATGGAATCCATTTCGGATCTCATGGCCTCAAGCCATTTCTCAGAGTCTGGGCTCATCACAGCTTCCTGATAGGTTGTAGGCTCATTCTCAATGAGCACAACGTCATTGTCATCAGACAAGAGAAATGAATATCTCTCAGGCTGATGACGTACCCTACCAGACCTGCGAAGAGGTAGGTCTACTTGAACAGGATGTTGTTCCAAAACTCCTTGTGTAACAACCTCATGATCCACAACACTTTGTGGTTCCTGTTCAACCTCCATCAAGGCCTCAGTGCTTTGGTCCATATCTTGAAGTTCTTCAAGATCGAACGTACTCCCACTAGTTTTTCTAGAAACAAAGTCCCTTCTAGAAAAACCCCAGTCTTCGCCACAAACACTTTGTGTGACTGGGAATGTAGAAGTAATATCCCTTCGTTTCCTTGGGATATCCTACAAAATAGCACTTATCAGATTTGGGTCCCAGTTTGTCTGAAACTTGACGTCGAACGTAAGCCTCACAACCCCAAATCCTCATAAAAGACATCTGGGGATTCTTCCCAGTCCATATCTGATATGGTGTCTTTACTACAGCCTTTGATGGAACACGGTTAAGAGTGAAGGCTGCCGTGTCCAGAGCATATCCCCAAAAGGATATAGGAAGATCTGTGTGACTCATCATGGATCGCACCATATCTAATAGGGTACGATTCCTCCTTTCGGACACACCATTCCATTGTGGTGTTCCAGGAGGAGTGAGTTGGGACAGAATCCCACACTCAGCTAGATAGTCACGGAACTCATGGCTGAGGTATTCTCCACCTCGATCTGATCGAAGTATTTTAATACTCTTGCCAAGCTGGTTTTGTACTTCATTCTTGAATTCTTTGAACTTTTCAAAAGATTCTGACTTATGTGTCATCAAGTACACATAACCATATCTACTGAAATCATCAGTAAATGTAATGAAGTACCTATAACCACCTCTGGCAGCAACATTGAAAGGGCCACATACATCGCTATGTATAAGACCTAACAAATCGGTTGCTCTTTCGCTGTGTCCACTGAATAGAGTCTTGGTCATCTTGCCAAGAAGGCAAGACTCGCATGTCTCAAATGATTCAAAATCAAATGAGTCCAGCAAACCATCTCTATGGAGCTGGGATAGGCGACTCTCATTTATATGGCCTAAGCGACAGTGCCAGATATAGGTTTGGTTCAAGTCATTAGACTTGAGCCTTTTGGTATTTATGTTATAGATAGGGTTTTCTAAGTCTAGAAGATAGAGTCCGTTCATTAGAGGTGCACTACAATAGAACATTTCATTCAAATAAACTGAACAACATTTGTTCTTTATTATAAACGAAAATCCTTTCTTGTCTAAACAAGAAACAGAAACTATGTTCTTAGTCAGAGCAGGCACATAATAACAATCATCTAACTCTAGTACAAGCCCAGAGGGCAGAGATAGCATATAAACTCCTATAGCAACAGCAGCAACTCTTGCTCCATTGCCAACTCGTAAGTCCACCTCGCCCTTTGTCAATGTCCTGCTATTTCTCAACGCCTGCACATTAGTACAAATGTGAGAAGCACATCCGGTATCTAATACCCATGATGTAGAAATAGACAAATTGACTTCTATAACATGAATACCTGAAGTAGAAGTCTGACTTCTCTTCTTCTGGAGATCTTCCATATATTTCTTGCAGTTCCGCTTCCAGTGTCCGGTCTCACCACAGTGGAAGCAGGTAGCATCCTTGGCAACCCCTCCTTTGGGTTTCAGTGCTTTGCCCTTGCCCTTGCCCTTGGCTTGAGACTTTCCCTTGCCTTTGGGCTTACCCTTACCTTTGTCCTTCTGCACCATCAAAATGGGCTTGGCCTTCTTAAGATTGAGCTCAGCAGTTCTCAACATGCTGAGCATCTCAGGCAGGGGCTTGTCAATTTCATTCATGTTCCAGTTCATGACAAATTGACTATAACTTTCGGGTAGGGACTGCAAGATCAAGTCTGTGGCCAGCTCTTGGCCCAGTGGGAATCCCAATCTCTGTAAATTCTCTATGTACCCAATCATCTTGAGTACATAGGGACCTACGGGAGTCCCTTCTTGCATCTTACACTGAAACAGTGCCTTAGAGATCTCAAATCTCTCGTGCCTTGCTTGTCCTTGATACAGTTGACGCAGATGCTCAACCATATCGAAAGCATCCATTAACTCATGTTGCTTCTGAAGCTCAGAGTTCATGGTTGCGAGCATAAGGCATGACACATCCAATGCGTCATCTTGATGCTTCTTGTGAGCATCACGGTCAGCTCGCGTGGCACTGGCAGGAGGTGCCTCGGGAATAGGCTGCTCCAGAACGTACAGTTTACGTTCTTGCTTGAGAACTATTCTCAAGTTCCTGTACCAGTCCAGGAAGTTTGCTCCGTTGAGCTTGTCCTTCTCAAGGACAGATCGCAGGGAGAGAGTATTTGCGTTTGTCGACATGGCAATCTACAACAATAAAATGCAGAAAATTAAATAACATATTCCTTTTCATTTAATTAGGCCTTTAATTAAATGATTCTCCCACTGAATTATAGAAAATTTATAGAATCAAGTCATAGATGTGGTCAAACCACGCTACAAGATTCTATCTAATTTAACTATAATATAGTGGGACAAGATCCACATCATACTAAGCCTTGAGTTAGCTTTGGCTAAATCGCCCAATACTTAGTACGATCGGTAGGTAACAATTTACCGATTACATCTCTATGCAACTCTTGTTTATAGGATTAAAATTTACATTTACATAAAAACTTGAGTTAGCTTTGGCTAAATCGCCCAAGTTTTAATATAAATGCGATTTTTATCCTACCTTTCCAACGATTGGAATATGCCTATAGTTAGACTCGATCCGACCGAGTTAACTAGTTTCACTCAATCTGATTGAGTTTGTTCTCACCCAAGCCGTGATAGGCAGGACCAAGATTGTCCCTCCGTACCCTACCAAGATTAAATGTGTTGCTCTACTTTGGCAGATTCAACAACAACAAATGATCGAGGTAGTGATAGGTATCAAAACTTGGTAGGCATTTCGAGAATGAGTTGATTTGAATTAGATCGAATCTAATCGCAAGAGAGAGGGTGTATCATATACACAAGGCTCTAATTATTTTACTCTAGCATGCATCACATACAAGCAAATAATAAAATAATTTAATTTGTGATTGGATCATGGCCCTACTACGATCTTCTCAAGCCAATGAGAAGATCGGACGGTCAACCTAGGGTTTCGCTTCTCCAAGCTTCTCCTTTGACCACCACGTGTCGTCGGCTCCCTCCATAACTCCGTCTTCGGATGGACCGCCCAGCGTCTTCATTTTGTACATTACAAAATAAGAAAGTACAGAAATAAAATAAAAGAAGCCGACTCGTAGGTCGCATACACTATACAACACGCACAACCACAAAAACGGTACGCAGACCGTAATATGAATTACAACACATTCCAATCACATTGGGTTTTTATTGGGCCATGATCATCACAAATCCATACATAATTCCAAATTATGTATTTTAAATAAATTTCTATAATTTTTTCGACAATTTTACGATATTATGAGTTACACTTCCGTAACGGTCCCGCTACATGATTTTCGGGCACGATTGCGGGACAATGCCCCTCACGGGCTTAGGGGCGGCGCCCCTACTCGCTCGCGAGTGTCCCAAAATCACCTTACAACAACTTAAGCCGCTGTCCCGAAAGATTATAGCGAGATCTTTCCGTTTCGGAAAGTTTTTCTCGATCGGTGAAGCCTACAAGTGTCCGAACACTTGTTGCTTCGACTTCATGAGAAAAATACCCATAAATTCTATAAATTTCGAAAAATCACAGAATATTATTTGTCTTTAAATTTTGTATCTAATACAAAAAAAACAAATTTAAACTCGTACAAGGTTCACACGTGGCTCTGATACCACTGTTGGAAATTCTGGGCCGCAAAAACCGCTTTTTGCGTTGCGGAAACCCCAGAAGTTCGGCCACGGATCCGTGCGAACATAAAAATAAATTACGAGTACGAGTTTAATCTACATTAGATCTACATGATAAGAATCATTACCCTTGACGCGTAGCCCTTCGCTTTCCCGCTTGTCCAAAAGGCCGCCGGATCTCGTAGAGTATCAAAGCAGACACTCCTCTATACGTATCCACGCGAACAAATGAAGATGAATCAAAACCTTAGGTGTGCTAGCACCCTATAGGTTTCGGCCAAGAGGAGAGGTCGAAGAAGCACTCCAACCAAAAATCAAGAGAGAAGAAGAAAAGCCTCACCCACACAAAATGAAACAAAACATCGGTTTTGTTCCTTCATGGTGGCCGGCCACTTAATGGCCATTAATGGCCATTAGGTGGCCGGCCATAATGGCTATTAAGTGCCATTAGGTGGCCTTCCATATCCCTTTTCAATTTGAATTCGAAATTCAAATGGGGGGGGGGAAAACCAAGTCATCACTTGGTCAAACAAAGGTGAGGTGGGTTTTGGTCAAGTCAAACTTGCCTTTTATGGACTTTCCATAAATAGTCAAGTCAAACTTGACTCCATTTCTTCTCCCATGTCAAGTCTAACTTGAAGTGGAACCAAGTCAAGTCAAACTTGATTTGGATTTAGGTCAAGTCAAACTTGCCTTTTATGGACTTTCCATATTTAGCCAAGTCAAACTTGACTTCAATTTTTCTCCATCTATTTGTTCTTTGCGTGTGACCCTATAGGTTCTTGTAACGTTGGCAATGCTTCTAACCTCTTAGAAACATAAGCAATGAGCGGTATCTAGCAACACATCATTGCTACCCAAGTTACAAGAATGTTGAGATCCAACATCACCTTGTGACTAATAATTGTGACTCTCACAATATATGATAATGTCCCTCTTGTTGGGACCGGGTGCATGTCGACAAGGATACGAGTTCGTAAAATTTAAAATTTTTACGTGCAGCGGAAGAGTTTGCATAAAATAATTT